>DWQX01002524.1:0-21392 GCA_018245475.1 Pharmacophagus antenor | reverse complement strand
ATATATATATGATGTATATATACACACGATCGATGTTTGCGTGCATAAATTCATGCGCGTTTGTGTGAATGTTTTAGTTATAAATACATTTCATCATCTAAAGTTTGCTTATAAATAGTGTTAAAACATTAAATAACATACAATTACACCATTAGGCAAAATTAAAGTTTAATAAACATGTCTATTAATAACATAGAGAAAATAGTTATTATTAGTATTATTAAATGCATAAAGTTTTTTTTTTTTTATTAATGAATGAATGAATGAATGAGCATTTTAACAATGATGTGAATTTATGTGATTCGACAATGTTTTGCTAATGATATAATGTCCATTAACTACTGTTACATACTTCTAAACTGTAACCGTCTATTAGCACGTGCAAAAAGAAGTAAGAGATAAGCGAAAGCCTAAGAGTTAGAGTAATTAATTTGTTATTCACATGTCCTCTTTCAATCGTTGAATATAATCATTTTATAATCTTTGAGTGAATAATGTTGAGTTTAATAAGAAACTTGATATTGCCACGATTTACGAAGAGAGACATTTTATTTAGCGTATTATATTAATTAACTATTCTATAGTAATTAGTACAACAAAATTTATTTTTATACAATAATATTCAACGTCTGACCTTGTGCTGTCTAACGCATAAGATCTCCTGAAACATGCTACGTGACGTGTAGTGGCGAAACCTTTTTAGATTTTAATTAAGCTGTATCATTTGCGAATAAAAGAAGAGGAAATGATTAATATGATTTGTTTCATTAAGTCATAGAGTTCTGAAAAATTACGATTGGATAATTTTTTTTTAATACCACAATATTAGTTTATTGTAGTAATTTTGAAAGAGGACATCTACGAGCTACGAAGGTGGCGTGCGAAAGAGATAACAGCAGCATCTGTCTCACTTTTGTACCTGTTCAACTTATTCTCCCCGTTCACTGTGTCCATTGTTGGGAAACTGTGCAAACATATCACAAACATTACTCATGAGGTAGCTCTCACTTAAGCTATGTACAGGAAGGTGGCTTGCGTTGCATTTGATGTACTTTGTAGTGGATAATGGATAATTATCTTGAATTCATTCTTACTCATACACGACAGCTGAATTAAATTACTCGTAACAAATTATTACTATTAAACTCTTACCTGCCGAGGAAAACTTACGAGCTGCACTTATTGGATTTTTTGGCGTTTTGCAATATAAAACCTTTTTACTTTCACATAAAAAAAAAATAAAAAAAACAGAAATTCAAAATATAGAATAACTAAGTATATATACGCCTACGACAGTAAACGCATCAGTTTAGTGAAGCATATCCGCAGGCGGTAGTTAAGGGGTTAAATACTAAAGACAAGGGGGTACCCCCTGTCCGCAATTACACAAGTTAACATAACTTCAAACGTATATAAGTTACAGAAACCGAAAGTAGCTAAACGTTTTGCCAAAAGATGGCGCAAGTCCATTAATTTTTTGGGTATGTTAATGTAACTAAGCATTTTTTTATAAAGTTTAAATAAAACTGAAATCATAACAATGTTGTTTGGTTTTAATAAGTAAACTAAATTATTGATAACTAATTTTGTGTCAACACAAAAGAAGGCGATGAAGATTCTTTAGTTAAATTTTATAATCATTAAAATTTCCTCCACTAAAAAAAATATTTGTTTTTTTTTTATAAGTCGGCAGAATATGTCTTTGAGAATAATATACAAATTTGTGACAAAAACATACGTGTGAAATATTTGAAATTATTCCTTGAACGAAATTACCCATTGCAAAGTACTCAAAAGCTTTAAATAAATACATAAAAATGCGAAACCTGAAATAATTGAATTGCACAGTACAGTTTTAAAATGTGTGTACATCCATACATTTAATAATTCTATAAGATTGTGTAGGTATTTCATTCGTTCATTGTTGACTGCCGTTTGATTCGTTATTTATTATCTGGCCTAGATCAAAATATAGATAAATAAAAAAAATTAATCATATAACGATTAATTATTACTCACATAAGTAGTAAGATCTTGATTAAATATCAAAATTTTTGTAACGTAAACTATTATATTTTTTGCTTATGTGAATATAGGTTGATTTACAGTTGATCATGATTTTGTCAGTTCTTAGTAGGGGGCGCTAATGACGTTTATGAAGATTAAAAGTGATTGTTCTACAATCCAATTTAATAACGATATTTTGAATTTGAGTTGGAATTGATCATAGTTATCACTTAACATCCTTTTCTAATTATTTAAGCAAGAAGTTTTTAAAAGATGTCGCAGAGTTTTACTGTGAATGATTTGTGCGATACGTGATGTATATACCTTCGTAACTGAGGCGGCGAGCCTTCCACGTGGCCGTTGGTCTCTTCGGCCAGTCTCATCGCCATCTCGTGGTCCCTCCTCTCCTGTTCGAGCCTGGAAGTAATCACGCTAAGTAACACGCGGAGATAGCGCTGTAGTGCGATATGAGTTGCGCTAGAGTCGAAGCAAGCAAGAGTGCGAGTTATAAGTACATTGATAGCTTTGAAGCTTTATACTACACGGAATATGTAATGTTTGGCAAAATAGCCCAAAGTGGTATAACGTATACCATGAGCACTTAACAGACAGGTTAAATATTGTAAATTAATATTATTAATTAAATAACACGGTTTGCATAATTATGAAAAAAGAGAGAATGCAAGATAAACATTCAAGCAAATAATAAAAAATACGCGATTTATAATACAAATCACAATGGAAAAACGCAATTTACGTGACCTGTCTGTTATGTATGTATTTTTTTCTTAGCTAACATTTAGTTTTAATTTATTAGTCATATCATTCTTGGATAACGCTTTGTAAAACATAAGGTTGAGTTAATACCAAGCTTGGAATGACTCACAGTGGTAATGCGAATGAAGTAATCAAATCACAAGCTAGAGAACTAGAGAACTACTTAAGAGCATATTGTGAGGTCGACCTGTTTACATTGTCAACTTTGCTCACCGCCGACTTTGAGAATGTTTTTAACTAGCGCTCGTTATCCTAATTGTAGTAACCAGCTGTAGCGAATTGAAGGAGCATTTTGCTACGCTTACATTTATAAGTGTATTATTGGTCGTAACATATGGATTATATCATTAACGTGTGTCTTTTGTCTTTTTTAAGTCATTTTTAATTTGTCCTCCACCTCAGCCCGATCGCAATGTTACATAATTTTCTTTAGGTTTCCTACTATCCTCTAAACGTCACACACGTTCATAAGAAATCTGTTATCGGCCATATTAAAACCATATTCCCAGTGCCAGCAATGGTAGACTAAACATTTTTTTAATTTGTCCACTCCTTGTCGCAGCATCTCAATAATTTTCTATTAGTCTTCAGAAAGTGTTATCGGCCAAACGTTTTATAAATTTTATTTTATATTTAGATTAGGCGAGTGAGCGACCAGGTCACGTCATGGAAAGTGATCACCGCCGCCCATCGACAGCCGCGAAGCTCAGGCAGTAGCAGCACCGTTATCGACATTTGAAATACGTTCTAAAGCGACGCTGCAAGTGGCCACACCTGTCCCTGTTCTCACGGTCCTCCCTGGCCGCTTGCTCGAGCTGCTCGTGCAATTGCAGCGCGGCCACGCGGTCGCGCTCCTCCCGCCGCGCCTGTTCCGCCTCCTCCGCTTTGCGGCGCGCCTCCATTTCTGCTTTACTGGACGGGAGGGGTGAAAAAAAAATTAACTACTGTATAATTAAATACTTATACTAATTAACACATAGGCATTTTTATAAATAAAGTATATTGTATGATACGTACGTTTAAGCCTTAACATTAAATATTTATAACACCATGAAAATTTTAAAGAGATATTCGGTGATATACAGGAATAATTATTTTACGCTAAACAATTTTAAACTAAATAATTAACGTCAAAGTTATGATATACAGTGGCATGGTTGACTGTAAATTGTTATACTTGTCAATACAATATCAATTTGGATGGTGGAAGTGTTTTTCAAACTCACCTGGCTAGTTACAATCCTCAATGTGAATCTGCCGCCATATTGATCTGTTCCGGCATCCCTAAATTTAGGAGCCAGAAGTATCCAAAGCGAAAAGTAGATCATTTTGCATCAGGTGAAATCGAGGTCAAAAGTTTTTTCCTCTATGGCAATTTCTGCAGGCTGGTACTTCTCCCACGAGCCATTTCGGACAGTCTTTCCTCAGGTGGGGTCCCGAACAATTACTACACAGGTCCGTTAGTTCTTTGCATAGTCTGCTTCCATGCCCATACCATAGGCATTTCGAGAACTGTATCAGAGGACTGATTCAGCACTATCACCGAGGTCAAATATTTGCTCATAACCGTTAAAAAGATTACTTACAGGCGGCGGTGCTCTTCCTCTTGGCGCAGCCGCTCCTGCTCCTTGGTCTTGGCCTCCTCCGCCGCGCGCATCTCCGCCTCGATTCTACGGAGCCTTTCTTGCTCCTCTCTGTCGACGAAATATATAAATAAAGCGCGCCTTATACAATCTGATACAACATAGTAACATATAGATCGCTTATAATACTAGACATCTCGTATTTTTTTTTCTGCCACACCTCTCATATTATTGAGCAGGGATTTTATCGTTAGGGCAAATATCTCTTTACATGTTTACTAACCAATAACTTTATTTAGTTTTATAGCGCGTGTTACAAAAATAGGATTCACCTGTTCTTCTGGTCGGTCATGGCCTTCTGCAATGAAGCCATCAGTGCTTCCGTCTCCTTGGTCAGTTTGGTGTACAGTTGGTCTATTTCAGCGCGGCTTATCATCGCGTTACTCTGTGAAGTGAAATAAGATCGTTGTAGGCTTGTCGTTTCGTTCTGCCCATTGTTTGTAGTGTATATGTATGTGCAAGAAATTGGAATCGAACACGCAATGGAGATCCTAGTGGCGTTTGCTGCGTCAGTGGCTGTCTATCACGAAGGAGACTTTTCTAGCGACAGATCGGAAGAATATGCTAATTATGTATCATAAAAGGTATTTTTAAGGGATATATTTGATGATATACAACGCACAGGTAAACGGTTTTAACTAATGTCTCCCCTACATCTTTTTAGTTCGCAATTAAGAACCTTTTTTTAAGAGAACCTTAATAGAAGCGCATGCATTCCTAATAGAGTTCCTCAAGTTCTCTATGTTCTTCTTAGCGGTGTCCTTCTCCTTCTTCAGCTGTGCTGTGACAGACTCCATCTGCTCGAGGCTTTGCTCCAGCGCCTTGATCTTGACTATGCCCCTATACCGCGGCTGATGCTGGCGGCGCACCAGGTAACCGCGCACGCTCTTCTGTACTAGGACTAGGCACTCACGCCGGTACAGGATCTTGTTCTTCACTGCGCGATAATAAGGTGCAAATTAATGATTTGCAATAAACAAGAATGATAACTTACTGTTGTTGCATGTACACATATATAATCCATATAGTTTGTGTTTGTTTACTAAATGTGGTTGTAGCATTCAGAATCACGTGTACGAACAATTTTATTTTAACTCACGCTTGATGATGGAGAGGGCGGCGAATATGGAGCGTCTCCAGCGCGACTTGACGAGCCACGCGAGAACCGCGCCCACGATGGCGCGCAAGCTCTCCGGCTCGGAGCGCATCATCGCGTCAAACTCCGAGTACTTGCCCGGCCGGAAAAACACGCGCGTCACGCCGAACTTGTAATCCCTGTCCGACAGCCCAAAGCTGTGCACTATCGCCTGGGGGAGTGAAGTGGATGGATGCACATTATTTTCAATTATAACTATAATTTTTATTTTATTGGCCGTTACCTGCCTCGTATTTCAGAAGGACAAGACCTTGTTATAAATAGTTATCATATGGTATTTCAAGTTCTTTTGCTTTGGACATTTTCGCATTTAGACGAAACTTTTCTTTTCGTCGTTCATAATAAACGTTCGATTTGCCGACGTCAGTGTCCCGTCCGAGTACAACGCGGATGTCTGCAAGAGCATAGTGAATAAGCTGCTTCTAGGTTTGTGCGGATTATCACCTAAAACCACGTCATCATTTAACATCACGTGAGATTGTGGTTAAGTACAAAACTATGAAACATAACAAATAATAGGCCAGTATATAGAAAAGGTATTTATATTCTTCTCGCCAACAGCGTGTTAGGAAGTTAGTCCGAGGTGTGCCCACCTCGCAGAAGATCCGCGGCGAGAGTCGTTGCAGCTGCGCGGGCATGTGCGCCGCGTACATTTCGTGCAGGTCACGGCAGCGCGCACGCGACGGGTACCCGTGCTGCATGAGCGCAAGCACCGCGCCCGTGCCCGAGCATTGTAGCTGCGCCAGTACCAGCGCGCCTTCAACCGCGCGACCCGCCATGCGGCTGTTCGGCTTCACGCACCGCACGAAGTTCGTCCCCTGGTGTAAAGTAAACAGTAATAAAATACAAAATCATCTGGTTCGGCATAAGTTTACTTACGTTGTCTGGGACAGTACTAAAAAATCCTGGCCCATTACAATTATTACCGATCCCCAAACTAGGCAACTATCGATCTCTAATTTCGGACTACTAACCGTTTTTCATAAAACGAATCCGGCTCGTGGTAAAGAATTAATGCCGTAAGCGAAAAGGACAAGTTAAAGCATAATTCTTTTATGAAGTAACCATGGGCACCTGTAAGAATTATTTATAGTTATGGAATAGTAAGCTGAAAAATATCACTTACATTCTCCTTCAGCTTGTCCATCAGTTGAGACAGTTGAGTTTGGAACTTTGCGCCGACAGATATAAAGTTGAGTTTCCCTTTCGCGTTATTGTTGTCGGATGTCTGGAATAGCTGCTGCACCAGCGGGCTGCTCGACTCCTGCACCAGGAACTCTAGCGATGCGTGCAGCGCGTCGTTGTTCTTCTCTATGAATTGATTCTGTAATAAAAAGAATTAGAAGATTCAAACGTGTCGATCGATACATACATTATTTATCATAAGAAATATGAATGGGGCAGTTCATAAAATATTTTCGCATTTATGGTTTGCTTACTACGAGAAGATGTGACAAAGTCGCTTGGCGAAATTCAAGAACTCGTGATGTTGGACAAGTGACCAATGTGTTGTACATTTTTCTCTTGTTTTTTACTTGGTTACCATAGAAATAGAGTAACGGTAAAACGGTAATGAAAAAAGACAAAGGGATGAGCGTAATGTGGTGTGATGTAAGCATTCTGACTACTGTATCATTGTTATGAACAGGTGTATCCATTTCCGCCAGATGAACGTGCTTCTTATTGCATTACGTTTGTAAAGGTCTAAATTAAGGTGTAAAGAAAGCTTATCATTATTTTCTACTTACTGTGTTATAACAGACGGCGCCAGCGAAATGTCTCAACAGAAATCCTTCGTCGTCTCTCAAAGTCCTGTGCGCCTTTAGGCGTGACGCGCGCGGTACTTGCAGCCGGGAACTGGAAAAATTAAACTACGATTTCACAGAAAGAAATCAAATATATCGCGCTGAATGATAAAGAAATAGTGGGAAAAAGTGCAACAGAATGATAAAGATATGATAGTTTACTGTTTTCGTTCTGTCTTTAAGTTTATAAATTTTGTTAGTTAACAGTTTCTTAGTATGAGATACCAAAATATTAGGTAAGATAGTAGATAAGAGTAACTCAAGTCTAGAAAACATATTCAAAGCGGACTTTATACTGAGAGCAAGGCAATGATTTTTATGCCTCATATTACTAAGACATACTGGTCATTAAACATAATATTTTTAGTTTTTTTTTACACTAATACCTCACCCTTGGTAGGACCAGAATCATTTTGAATGGAGTAATATGTCATCGCTCTTAGAACTGAGATATCATCGTTTAAATCATTTGTTATATGAAAGCCCCTTTTATACTTGTGAGAGAAGGTTTCGTGTCTCAACAGTATTAACATAAAGTGGGTTAAGTTTTGTTTGTGTAGAGAAAGCTCATCGATCACCTCGGGTTGTTCCCGCCGAGCTGTTTGTGCACCGAGTGGGTGAAGTGGCCGAACTCGGGCTTGGGCAGCTTCGACTCCTCATCCAAGAGGTGGAAGATGCCGTGGTTCTTGCTCTCAATCAAATCTACAGAAAATATATGTATATTTTCAATACAAGGTTTTATTACGTCTCTAATACAATAATTATTTTTGTTAAAGAAAGCAAGAAATAGTTTACATGGTTTCAAATTTAGAAGTATTTGTGTCTAAGTTAAATAAATAAAAAGAGAAAAGAAAATAAACTAGTAACAAAAAAGGGTGTGATCAGATGATTAGGTTTTCAGTACACACTCACACGTATATTTGTGGTACCTACTACAGATACTCTTACCTTGCTTGAGACAGTCTATGTAAGGGTAGTGTACTAATATATTTCGATTGCAGTGGTCGTAGTTAACGTATTTACTGGCTTATGTCTAATTACGAGCATTTTTGTAGAGCTAATACAGTCAAAAGAGTTGAATAAACGAAAAAAAATCTAATCGTTTCAGCACTTATGCATAGACCAACACATATACACGTGTAAAACTTATTACATTCAATATCCAGTGTAACGTACCTATGCAGTCCTGGTTATCAACGAACCGGATCTCGGGAACGTTGAGCCCCTCGCGCCGGTACAGCTCCTGCTCGTTCTTCAGGATTCGCTCGTTGAAGAACTGCTGCAGTTTCTCGTTGCAGTAGTTGATACAGAACTGCTCGAAGCTGTTCATCTGGAAGTACTCTGCAAAAACGTGTATATCGAAGCTCTGAACGAAGGAAGATAAGTAGTATAAAGAAGTAATTGCCTTCGCCGCGTATGCCTTGTAACAGGGGAGTTGCTAGCGTGATTAGTACTGCCAGCCTTATCTTTTCAATCTGCGGCCATAAGTACTTCGCTGCGCTCCTGAAATCATACTAGCCATTAGTCCGAATATTTTGGGCGAGTACGTTTGACCAACATAGACCTAATGTCACTTCACATCCCGTGAAATGAAGGTTAATAGAATGCAATATGCCAGGGTCATCCTTTCCACTTTTTCTCTTAATAAAAAAAATAGATAGCAACATCGCGGTATACTGACCGAAGCCGGCGATATCTAGCACTCCTATATAATACGCGGACGCCTGGAACGGTATGCTAGAGTTGATCCTGTGCACTATGTAGTCGAACAGGCGGCTGTATACCGCCTTGGCGAGGGCGTCGCGCGCGTTCGTCGCTTCGTATGGCTTCAGAGGCACCCTAAGGTTAGGAATTATAAAAATGTTAATATTTAATACGAAAGATAGCGGATTAATCCTACGATTTCCACTTATCTCTTAAAAGGATGGAAAAACTAACTGGTCGTTTGCCATTGCATAACAGCGTGGATAGACGTAGTATAGAGTAGACCATCGCCATTCCCAAAGACTAGTAACTAATTAGAGTTTTAGCGAGTAGGTATCCCTCATAACCTAGGTTATATGTATAATTCGGACAAAATATATCTTTTAAAGATAACAAAATAAAAACATCCCATTGTTATGGTCTAATACAGCGCATTGGTCGTCGTAATTAGCTAATTTTTTCGTTGTGATACAAGAGAAACCTACATGATGGCTGTGCCCTTCATGCCGCCGCGCGAGCTCTGCATGAGGCGCGAGACGAGCGCCATACGCAGCTCGGAGGGGTCGACGCCGAGCAGCGCGGCGGCGCTGGCGAGCGCGGGCTCGGAGCGCGCGCCCACAGCGCACCCGCCGCGCGCGCCCGCGTCCTCCTCGAACTGCACGTTGCCGAGGTGCAGCACCGCCGCCACCACGCTGTACACAGAGCGCTTCTCCTCCTCGCTCAGCCCAACACGCGACAGCGCCTACGATATAAAATATTAGTTTCAAGCTATATCATTTATTGATACGACCTCACCTTGCGGGAACTCCTTTAGTTAAAAAAAAAAAAAGAAATGAATTTCGTCGAACCGGTCGACGTTGTAATGTCGAATAAAATTAACATCTGAAAATGCCGCGTGTGGGGTTGCAAGACGCGTTAAAACTATATTTTAATCGCAATATGTGTTTAAACAAAGCGCAAATTAGTAAATAATTCTTATGTTTTATTGGTTCAAAGAATATTTCAACGTTCACACATCGCCTTTGCTCCGGGAGACATTAGAGGATGAGTTCTTTGTTAAGTTTTGGTATTCATAAATGAAGGTTTTTTGAAATTCGACCCCTTAGGGAAGGATGGAAGGGATTATGGGCGGTTTCAAATTTCAGTGAAATACCTTTAGAGTTAGTCTTATTTTATAATCAAACATTTACAATTCTGGTGTACAACGAAGTTTATTCTATTCTATTTACTTAATACTAAAAGTAATCTATATAAAATCAAAAATTATAAAACATTACAAATAATTAAAATGAAATTTAGGAACTGAGTTAAATAAATCAATGTTTGAAGGAAAAAATACCAATTGCAAACTATAACAGTCAGCAGAATGATCAATCACCGAAAGCAAAACCTGTTGACGTTTATGACCATTTCGATCCATTAGCCCGGTGCTTTTAAAGATTTTCCCGCTTTTAAAAGCTGTCGTGAATATTGGACTGGGATAATTGGCTATTATTAAACTAAATTTCATAAAAATATTGGGAGTCGATGCGCGTCATTGCAACATTGATAGCGAAAATCGTACAATAATTGTTAACAAGTGACTTTAATGATCGCTTATCACAAATGTACTATTTTTAAAGACCACCGCTAATACTATAACTATAATATGAATTAGTAGTTTATCAGTAATTGCAATACAATTATTTCTTCTACTAGTGGTATATAATACTGCTGAGGTCATTAAAGTCATATCGAAGGTTATGGTGTATACCTGATGCAATCTCTGGAAGTCCTCCACGTCGTCCAGTATCGGGTCCCTGAGCCCGCCCTTAGCTTGCTGCTGCTTACTCTTCTGGTTGGCGCTTATCTTCTTTTCGGACTCCGGCGTCGTGAAGTATTGTGTGCAGCCGTTCTTCAAGTACTATGGGATGGAAAAACAATTTGCTGTCATTGTTACCCATAATCCGTTTATAGATTACATTACTTACTTAAAAAATAATTACATAAAATTTAAATGAAAAGCAAAACTATTAAATTGGTTATAATCTTCAAATTGCTTAAGAGATGTACTACATTATATTAAAGTTATATAAAATATATTACCATAAGTTATACTAATTTTACAGTCAGATAGCTAATTTTAATTTGTATAATTAAGATTAAAGAATAGAAACTTGCAAATTACCACGAAATAGCTAAGTGGTTAAACTAAATTACAATGTAACTCAATAATTCACTCCCATGAGAGAGAATTAACTCAGTTGTATATACTCAGCCATATATTTCCTCTCATCACCTTGAGGCAGGACGCTGTCTGCTTGTTACCTATAATTTATTGGTTCAAGCGTTACTTCGCGGAATTGCGTGACTCAATGAAACAAAAAATTAATTTGCTAATTTCCGCTCTGTTTAATCGCAAACACTTCCCGACGAACCTTGTCCAATCCGTAACATCTCCCGAGGATGTCACGTGTAGTGGCGAAACGCGTTAAGATTGTATTTAAGACGTAATATTTGCGATTGACCAAAGCGAAACGTAATTAATTTTTGTTTTGTCGAGTGCTTGTTACCTGGTAGTCATCAGGCCTGGTGATGTTCAGCGCGGCCCGCAGCTCGTGCGGTGCGCCCGCGCACAGCAGGTAGAACACGTGGTAGTTCCTCTCCTCCGCGCTCTGCGTGCATATCCTCGACTTCTCCAGCAGGTAGTGCGATATGTGCCCGCCCACCACCTGATACCTGCCGCTGAAGTGCACCTCCATGAACTTGCCGAAGCGCGAGCTGTTGTTGTTGCGCGTCGTCTTCGCGTTGCCGAACGCCTCCAGGATCGGGTTCGCTGCGGTTCGGTTTCATGTTACGACATTTCAAACTTATAATAAATAATCTATATACATTTTTTTTTAATTTTTACACACAAATTAGTATTATAAAACTGTCACTAAGTCGCATCTGTATGTTGAATTTTTTTTTTATTTCAAATACACCTTTTTGAGGATATGGAAGTGAATTTTTTTTTATTTTTATCTATTTGACCCTTAGACCGTCGATTACGCAAAAACTACTGAACTGATTTTCTTGAAACTTGGCAAGTAAATCATATTTTTTATGGAATAACATTTAGGATATTTTTAAAATGAAAAGATTAAGGTTTTCTGCGGAATAGCTAATAAAAATATTTTTCTGATACTAAATGGTCTTAAAAGTAGTAAAATATCCAAAAAACCTGTCTTTGGAATAAATTTGCGTTATTTTTACGAGGTATCGCAATGTTTGCAATTTAAGATTTTGTGAATGCAATAGAATGTAAATTGCCTGGAAATTAGAAGTAATTCAGTAGCCACGAATTAAGTTGAGCAAAAAGGCAATACGACATTCATTGACATTGGCAGGCGGTATTGACTTCTCCTGGTCAGCTAGTATTAAATAAATATCTGGGACATTTATCACGCATAGTACTCTGATACCAAGATAGGTAGCTAAGCGGAACCTGTAGAATGGCTTCTCAGAGACTCAATTGAAGTAGTGTTCGATCATTGGTAATAAAAAAAATAACCAGTGACAGACTACTAGCCACGTAAGCTAGGTGAAGAAAACTGTAGCTCACCGTCCAAGATCTTCTGCTCCACGGGCCCGGCGCCCTTAGCCCACAGGTCGCAGAGGTACTTCAATATGTACTTGGTCGACTCTGTCTTGCCGGCGCCGGACTCGCCGGAAACTATTATGGACTGCGACTGCTTATAGCTCTTCATGTCGCGGAACGCCTTGTCAGCTGAAATTGAGTATGGACTCGTTTAAACGATGTCTATAGAACGAGTGAAACAGAACATGTGTGTGATAGAGACGGACGTATCGCGTACTTAATATGCTCAAGCGACGGCAGGTGTTTCACTGTTTCATTATTATGTTATATTTCTTTTCTTACTTTAGACTAGTGTCTGAACGTGATCCCACTTGGTAAGTTTAGTATATAATTGTATATCGCACTTTTCTAGAAGAAGCCTATTCACTCTTCTCTGGAAAATCTAAACGTCATATAGGGACGGAAATAATGATGCTTCCAGGGTATTCCAATCTTTTACTGATCGCATTAAAAAGGATACAGCAAATCGCTGAGTCCTAATAACTAATAGGTTATTAATAATATTAAATAATTTCGATTGAATTATACTAATAAATTAATATTTATTGATCATCTGCTTCGAGTTGTAATGAAGTTTAATTGTCTCTAACTGCCTGACGCTGACCTTTGTAGCGCGGAGCTCCACGTGTCTATTTGGGGCCTCAAAAGTTCACGCCTGGATAATTTTCCTCAATATCAATTTGCCACATTGTTGTGTGGCAGACAAACAAATTGGAGAGCCAGAGTATTCGGGGCGAGGACGCTTCACCATCTAGGACTTCATTGTCGCTTAACATCATGTGAAATGTGAAACAAGTGTTAGGTTCTAGTCGATAAAAAAAATCAAGCTATGATTTGTGTTTCAATCGCTCCGGTTTCAATTCATTTTAAAGTACCTAATACATTCAAGTTACTGTCATAGCTCTGAGGTTTTCCTTTCTTATCTCGGATTTACAAATATTCTGTTTCAGTATTATCACTGAAGTTCATAAATATTATATTAAATGTATTTAACCTTAAACGCTGGTTCATTTTGCGTGATTCCTAATTCTCTCATGTTACTTTTTGTTAATAATAAG
Organism: Pharmacophagus antenor; assembly: GCA_018245475.1. Classification (NCBI taxonomy): domain Eukaryota; kingdom Metazoa; phylum Arthropoda; class Insecta; order Lepidoptera; family Papilionidae; genus Pharmacophagus; species Pharmacophagus antenor. Next base: position 7,623 of record DWQX01002524.1, on the reverse strand, counting down.
AGACGGCGTGCTGCTGGCGAGTTTCTTGCGCCATTTTTTCTCCCCATTTAGGAAGCGGTGAAGGCAGTGGCGGTACTCCCGTACAATCCCGACGGATCGACATACCCCACTTAATCAATATAGTACACTAAAATTAATTAATCATGATTGCTACAGAGTTTTAACACCACCATAAAGAAAAAAACAATGGAAAAATCACGCCATATATTAATATTTTTTTTATATACATAAGTGCTCGAGCTCGCTCTACAGGCGAAGTGTTGGCGAATTCGGTAAGTCTTCTATGAATGTATATTGACTTTAAAGAGTGCTACTTGGTGGCCTAACTTGAGTAATTAAATTATGACTTTGAATTTTGGATTCTTCATTTCTTACATTACCTATGGCGAAGACGTGAGGCGGCAGCTCTCCGAGGGAGCGACCCTGGTAGTTCTTGATGGTGCTAGACGAATACAGATCCGGTATCTCTTCGTAAGGGTTCACGGCGAGAAGTATATTGGCTACGTACGTCTGTGAGAAAGAGAAGTAAATAATGATTATACTTACACGAGTGTTAAACATTTTATAAAACTAAAATTTACCGTTTTCACAGCGTTCATTTAAACTACTTTATAAACTGTGTTTCGGGTGATTTACATTACCCATGGTCACGTGAGGATTGTTCTCACTCCGAAAGTTTGGACTGTCTTATAGTATTGATATTGTAGACTAATAGAAACTTCTCATAAACACGAGCAATTGTTTGAGTATTCAGACGGAAACGTTTGTGTCACGTCGTAGAGATGACTAATATTTTTAACACTAGATGTGGTGAATTCACTTGATGTTAAGTGGCTCTCACATGGAAGACCTCGAGACAGTTACAGTGGCAGGCTGGTAAAATTCTGACACCGTTCGGACTCCACCACTCATATGGACGCGGAATCGAACCCGGGATTACCGTGTTACAAGGCGAACGGTATACAACTGCGCCACGGAAGCAGTCGCCAACTTTCAAACCTTAAACACGTTAAGCAAATATACTGGAATAAAACTTTATTCCATTATATTTGCTTAACACTAGATGATCGGCTTTTAAGTACCTACGTTCTTTAAACATGAGAAGAATCAACTTCAATAGATCGTTACCTCATACACCTTTATATATATCTAACATATTAAATATTGTATGATCGGTATTTATTTCTAGAAGCCGTAGCGAGTGTAATAACACAAAGTTCTGTTATGTAATCTTATTAGCAATAAGTTTATATGCGTATCATAATTTGTGAATGTTTACGTGACTGTGTTAATATATAAAGAAAAAGACACACACACCAATGAGATTATTGACAGTTTTTCTCAATAGAGGGCGCTTTGTTTATTTCGTAATTTTATGGCGATTATACAAAAGTAAAATGATTATATAAAAAATCATTTTACTTCACTATCTACTATCATGTTCAGAGAGTAATTCGAATTTAAAGCTTAATACTATTTTTTTATAGTTATATAGATGGATAGTTAAAACGTTTATTGTCGAAAAACAGAACACACACACACGAATAATAAGAAAGACATTCAAACAAATCGTTTTAGTTATTAAAATGAGTGTACAGAGAAAATCCAAGAGTAGGCACACGAGCGAGCGGTTCACTCGATGGAAAGTGAACACCGTCGCCCATAAACAGCCGCAGCACTCGGGGAGTCGCAACTGCGTTGCCGACCTTTCAGGAAGGATTAGGCTCTTTTCTTAAAGGTTTTCTTTTATTTGTAACTTTTTAATTACGTCCAGTCAATAATAAAATATTTTTTAGCATAATCTGGAATTAGAAACACGCGATAACAACGATTAAAACAATAATGTTATACGATTAATTACACGGATTCAGATTTTTTTAAATAACATTTGTGAGAATTCGTTTGTACGCATACCGACTAGAAGCGTGTAATTCGACATTTAAAATATAAATATATTGTTTAATGACATTATCAAAAAAAAAAAAAAACAGCTGGACCGAGTTTGATCTAATTTTTATTCGGTCAAAAATATAGTTCGAACGTATTTAGCCGTGATTATCAGGTTGAACGCGACGAAGGTCGCCGGTGACCGGCACCCGAAGTGAGCTAACAATCATCGTTAAAATAACAAGTGAAACGTTAGGCTCTCGTACAAGCCGTTTTGTAATAAAGAAAGGTATATTCACACATACAGTAACATTTATCGATATAATGCGATATTCGTCGTGACAAAGGCATGCAACTTGTTGAAACAAATTGCTATTTATTATTATTATTATACACCATTATACACCGTCGCCATTGGCCTGGAGTATCACCTGGGGCGTAATTCTTTATCCTCTCTTCTGGATATTGCGATGCAGTGTGAGAATAACCTTATAAGGTTATTAAAACACCAGCAGTGCCGTGTTGCTTCGCGATCTATTGTTCGTATTTCTCACGGAGCTCTATCACGCGAAGTGCGGACGGTAACAAATTGTTTTCGCTTTGTAGTCACTACATAAGATGGCATTGAGACCGATTGAGATAAATTTAACTTAACCGACGATAATTTCAATGTGAATGATTTATAATAACAATTCATAACTTGTTAGAAATAAGCGTCTAAGATGCTGTAGATAACACACAGTATAAGAATCAAGGTAAAACCATCTGTATACAATGACGTTTGGGAGACGTAATACGTTTCTCAAGCCATTGCGAACTTTCGGCCAGACCATCGAATCGATATTTTAAATCAAGATTTAAGTTCTTATTCCCAAGAATTAAGTTCGATATTAGCGAACATATTTAAAGTTTTACTTTACTTTGACTAAGATTTTGAGTTACATTATCCTCTCCATTTTATCTCTGATAAACCTTAACGTGTTTAAATCTACAAGATTATTTTACATAGAACAAATGAAAACAAATCTTTCGAACATTCGTATTAAAACGGACGTGTTCTAAATTCAAACATATCTCTTTTATTGTAACATTATTTATGGCCAGACCGAGTGCAGTGTTATATAATAATATGAAAATGACATGTAGGTACAATAGCATATAGACGGCTTGTTACAATGAGCTGTGTGTATGTACGGGTGTCGATCGATATCAAAGCGTAGTCAGTCCTCAAGGTGAGAACTGCCAGCGCATGACTCACGCCTTGAGGCGAGGACGTAGCGTAGTTGAGGCTCGTAACACAACATACACAATCGGACCGCCTAAACATGATTTTAACCCTTAACGCTCTGGAACATTATTGAAATTCTACCTACTAAAAAAACAAATGGAAAAAATTTAATATTCGTAGCCCAAAAAACTAATCACGTTTTCACCTACAGATTACATTTGAAAACCTCAACGACACTGTGGCATCCTAACTGTAATCGTGCAAATAACTATAGATACAAAGTTGCAGAACAAATGACGCATGACTCAGTGGAGGAGTCAACGGAAGGTGAAGGGTTAATAATTAAATCACCCAAGACGCTTCTCAGATGCGACCAGTAGTGCCCCTATAGTGCAAGCCTGAACAGTTTAATACACATTAAATCCTTTCATGATTCCTAGTACACTGTATGTTTGACAGCCATTGAGGCGCTGTATTTTACTCACATGCCTTGTAACGCCGAGGTCCCGGGTTCGGTTCTCGAACCAAACGAGGATCGGAATATGGATAGTGGTTAATTAACCCTGCTTGGCTACCTAAGGCCTTCAATGTCAATCCGCTGCCATAACAGCATTGTCAGCAGCTGTGTCCCGACAGTCATATGTGTGAGAGCCAAAAGTATTATGTTCGAACAACGCCTCATCATCCAACTCCTCCTTGTCATATAAAAAGCTAAATTGAGGTCAAGTGCTAGCCCATAACCGATAAAAAATGTATATATTAAACGAAAACGTGATTTTTTTACCATTCATCTAAATCATTTGTTCGTATGAGAAACCGTTTGTGCTAATTTATTAAGACAATGCCACTTTAGTGTCTGGCTACTATCACGTGCCGTGGGTTAGTTCGACATGAAACGACATCGCGCGGTGAAAAAATGAATATTTGCGACTGGTTACATCTGCGGCGGACTTACGTAGATCTTTCTCTTCTTGTAGCGGCAAATGATGTTGTTCAGGAGCGTCGCTTCGTTCAGGAACATTAGTTCACCTGAAAAAATTATGCATATTTAATTAACGTTTGAAACTAACCGTACACTATACTTTTGTCTATAGTGCATATGTTTCAAAAAGTAACATTAATTTGGAATAAATTGTTTCTTTTTTATCGGCAATTGTATACCAATTATCCTGAATTAATATGTGATGTTAAGTGACAATGAGATGGTCAAGTATGCTGACCAGAAAATCCTAGCTGTCACATAATATTTGTTTCATCTTCAATGCAAAAAAAAAAACAGAAATACAAAGTTTAATATGAGTTAATAACTACTCCTCCATAAGTAATGTCATAGCTTCTACTACTACGTACGTACTACTGGACCGTTTTTTACCAAGGTATTTTTGAATAAATTACGACCTGACCATTACTTTAAACACAATTCAGTCCTGTTGATTACATCTGTTTGATATTATTTTACTTTTCAAGGTTTGTTTCTCAGGCGTATTTTAATTTTACGAGCTCTAAATAGTATGTATTTTACAAATTAGAACTGTGGATTTTTCTTATATAAAAATATTAATTAATAAATCCTGAAGGTTGACTGAAAGACAATGACCTTTTCGCGTTACGTCCGCCTTTTTATATAATCATGAGGCGTAGAAATTAAATTCAAATAAATATTATTTATAAAAATCCTGGCGGGTGATGTGGGCGACAATAAATACATTAAAAACAAAGTGACAACTGACAGTTGTCGTCGCACTCCTTGTCGGGGTCGCCGGCGGGCAGGATGTCGTCAAAGCTGACGACGCGGCGCGCATGCTTGTTGTCGAGCGGCACCACATCCGCCTCCTCGCCCAGCAGCTCGTGCAAGCGCGCCAGCACGAATCCCTCTGTGGGCTCCCGCACCCACACTAGCTGCTTGTCTAGCGTCATCGTCACCTGAAAAATTAAACACATGACTTAACCATTTGCAGTATACAGTCATCTCAGATCGGTGGGTATCAGTCTGCCATAGTCAAGGGTGTTACATAACTGCAATAGATCACTTCACACCTAACATGTGATTAAAAGTACAAAAATGAAACAGATTAATCGAGAAGAAACTAAAAAAACAATTATGTTATAACGAGTTAATATTTAATTGTATTTCTTCCATTAAGTACATCGCTTATTTTATTTGAGAGCAAATTTTGTTCTACATTCTCTATCGCTTTTCATTGACCAAATGCATTATTATCCCACTGATCAAACAACAGAGAATAGGCCACCGTCGGATTCTTTTCCTACTTCTTCCCACCCTTATCCCACTAAGTGGACTTTGAGTAATATATATTTTTTCAACACTCACTTCTAGCATCTCTCATCACCGTCGTTACTCCCTTTGCACTAACAGCATTTACTAAATAACCAATCTATACTTTATCCTACCATAGCCTTTTACCTAAACTTCACTCGATGTTATGTGACAATGAGGTCGTAGACGAAGTGTGCTTGTACAGAATATTTCTGGCTTTTACATGTGTGACTGTAGGAACAACAATACTGATAAAGCGGCAAATCTACATTGTGGATAGTAGCTAGCCAGGCGGGTTTGAATCTTATGGCAATCCACACTACTCACGTGGCCCAGGACTACCGCGTTATAGGGAAAGCTATAATTCACTGCGCCACGGAGACAGTAAAATAATGTCCAATACTTTCCTCTTTGATTTAACCATAAATACGTGTTCAATTCAATTGTCCACGGTTACCTTTCGCGTTGGGACAATTATTATTAATATAAAACAATGGTGTATTTGATCGAATAATAGATTTATCAATAAGGATATGACACATCTCGCCCTGTCAAGCGATTAAATTTATTCATATCACGCCCGATACAAAGCGATAATTGTTATTTGTGATATCAAGATGGCATATCGATTGGGACTTGTTTATTATTGGTTTAAATTATATATTCTATTCTGTTTTAAGTGATTACTGATTAGATATGTGTGATAAGACTCCGTCGACATTGATGTAGGTATATACGTATTACGTAATAAGATATTTCAACTGCATAAACCGTCGCGGCGAAGAGCGAAATTCACTATCGTAATGTCGAAAGCGGTTGAGTTTTCATTATTTAAAATTTTCGTGTATTACAGAGCGCGAAAAAGAATAATTTAAAACAAGATTGAAGACGAATAGCACAAATATTTACCTGTCAACTATATCTCTGTAAAGCTAGATTTTTTATCGTCAATGTGTTTGTGCTGGACTGGAAATGACACAATGTGTAGCGACAATGAGGTTGTAGATATTCAAGCGTGCTCGCCCAAAAAAATTGGCGTTCATATGTATGATTGCGAAACAAAGAAAATTTGTTATGGTGGTAGCTTGCTAGGCAGGTTCGAAAACCATTCTTTTCACCTACCCTAACCCTCCACTACTCATATGGCTTTGGAATCGAACTCAGAACCTCCGTGTTACATTCATAATAATAGACAGTACCCTGACGATGAAGAAGTGACGATTTGATCATTACGCCTATAATGCAGCTCGCGTTCCATAAATACAGTCATATAGACTAAATTTGTATACGTGACGACTGAAAAATAAACCATAAAGTATGACTACCTGTTACTATTCGTAGTGCGCACGGAGATGTCGGTAGGAGAAACAATTAACTCACTTTCGTTATGACGTAGTGTGTCTGTTGCGTAATAGAAGGTTGGTGATAGAGTAGCCACTTGAGCAGCCTAAGCGGGGACGTTCCTGTTATTATTTTCAGAAGTTACGTCCCGAATTTTTTAATAAAGAAGTACGTGTAAAGCTTAAATTTTCTTGACTTCTACATATGGACGTGTGTATCATTCTCAAATTGTTTAGCCATGAACAAGTTCCAATTACTGTTTCTATTTCTATTTTTGCTTCGAAATTTTAGTATCATCAAAATATATTTTTGATGCATTTTAGCTTTAAATTTTGTTAAGATAGTCATCAGGTAATTTTACTTTGTTCCACTACGATGCATGCTTCATTAATTATCAAAAGAATGCTAAAAAAATTTATACTATCATTTACATTTAAATAAATTATAATTTCATGCAAACTGTTTAACCTATAACAATATATTTGTATTTTGTATACACTGTCATATATTTGTCTCTATATATATATGTTTAATATTGTGAACAAGCTAAATTTTCTCTTTGTTTTGTTTTAAAATGGTTGAAGGAAGTCAGATGCGTAGTGAAATTTGTTTTCGCCGCTTTTTTACCTTAACACATTCCGTACCACGTGGGACGTATACGACCCATGCTATAGTATCTTTTGTTAAATATTTTATCGCATGTTATCCTCATAAAATTACTTTAATGTTGAAAAAATTACATACAACTTTATTATCCACATCAAGAGTACGTCAAATTGTTAATAACTGAATAAATGATTAAAAAATTGTCTCCATATATCATCGTCACAAGTACGCAAGAGAGAAATCTTTTAATAACGCTTTAGCGTGGAACATGTTAACAAATTAT
>DWQX01002523.1:0-21395 GCA_018245475.1 Pharmacophagus antenor | reverse complement strand
AAAACCAAAATTGAGACAATGAATCCACTTACCATGACGTTGCATTATATTTGTCGGAATCCCGTTTGTTAGTTCACAGTTTCCTTGACAGTTCTTAGTAATAATCTTAATTTCTGACACATTTTTAATTATAACACAGTCAGTGTATGAACATGTTCTCTTGTGTTGTTTCTTTTTTTTTTGAAAATTTGTAGATTGAAAGATTATATTTTTAAAAATAAAATTTTCCAATTTTGACAAGTTACATAAAGTTGCGATGGATAAGGTGCGATAACACTAGATTTACCGGACCCGTCATTTTGGCGGTTTAAGCCTGGATAAAAAATAATACTAATATGCATTAGATGTTTTCTTATACCGCCTCTAGCAACATTGTTCTATACATTTTATTGAAAAATAGGAAAAAATAGAATACAATAATGTACAAAACTACTGCAGACTCGACAAGAAAACCATAAAAATGTGTCGTCAGTAAATCTAATGTTAATAATACTATAGTTTTAATAACTCCATAAAAGGCGTCATCTGGCGGACAATAAAGTGACATCACTAAAACAAAATAAAATATCGCTAAAAATAACTATGAAAAATTCGTCGCTAGAAAAGTTTTCAAAGAAGTTCACAAAAAACATCAAACGAAGATCTTAGACTATGGGAACATATCTGTTCAATTGAAGAAATACGGGCACTTTTAGCGATTTCTACAAAATATCTATTTCCGTACTTATCTTTTGTATAAAAAACCGAATATGTTTTTTCCCTTCTCTTACGAACGAAACTGATTTCCAAAGAAAAACGGCTTGTTTTGAAAAATATAATCTATTTGTCCTATATACGTCTGCGCGTGAGTGTAAATAATATGCTTTGAAAGGGTTCCCGCGCGTTCCAGTTCTTCACCTGTTTGTCTAAAACATCAGAAATTATACAAAAAAAAATTATACAAGCGATTGTAAAAATATGCAATAAATTGATAAATGAAATGTATCATAAATGTGTTTCACAAATTTTTATATACATTCTGGGTAAGGTGAGCTTCGGCACCAAGTCTTATTGTCACTTAAAAAATTGAGGTCAAGTGTTACCTAAACCTTCACCGATAAAAAAATATGTATTACTAGTAATATATATTACTTATATAATGAAACTATAAACATTTTAGTTTTTGCGAGCACGCATTCGTGTACAGTAATGTGACAAATTAAAAACAAGAAGATTATTTCTTTTCAGCTCCAGTAGCGTAGTAATTTACCGCTCGCCTAGAAAGTCGAAGGTCTCAGGTTCGATTCCCGGTGCCGAAAAATCTAGTGGAGTCTGGATTGTGATAGGGATTTTCGAACCCACCTGACTCCATACCACTCTTAATGTCTATCTACCGCCATAACAGCACTGCTGTGTTCCAGTAGTCATTCATAGGAGATTCAGAAGCATTCTGGGTGACGCGCATCTTCATCGTGTGTATTTAATTGAGGAAAGTTCTTATATTAACCATTACGAGGAGTCCAAATCATGAATTGCTACATCTAATGCAGCAAAACAAAATTCAAGGGGAAACAAAGCGTAGGTCTATGAAAAAAAATGTAGAATTCAACCAAACAACAAACAATCCAAATAGTAATCTGTTATATTACAGCATTGTTAAGCCTCAATAAAAGTTATTAATTATACGTAAGACAATTATAAAATTATTGTAATTGCATTAACTGTCGCCAGTACGCTTCTCTGGCCGTTGTATTTTTTTATTTAACATTAAGGTTAATCTCCCTCTAGCATATATACTAGTTGTCGCGCGCATTGACTCGGAAAAAAGAGTTTCATTGAAATTTAAACCCCCTTTAGGGAAGATTTTTCAAATAATCCTTTCTTAGGGGCTACCTACACATATTACAAAGAACATAGGCACCAAATTTTATGTCTCTAGGGCCACCGGTGTATGCTCTTTACTGACATAAAAGTCAGTCAGTCAGTGAATCGGTCAGGTCTTTGAATTTTAGACTCATAGATATATTCTTTGAAATAAAGTACGACCCTCTTACTTATCGTGAAAGATTAAATCTTACTTTCATTTTATAAATGCTGCTTTTGCTTAAAAACTCTATGTACTTTCTTGAATTTCATTCAAAAATCTCTTTAATGAATTGCGATTTCTTCAGTTTCTCGTTTCAAATACGACTGAAAAATCTTAAGAAAATGTTCTATCTTAAATATTGAATATTTGTGTGAGTATGAAACTTTATTGGAAAACGCATATATGGCGGATACACAATAAGTAATTGTTATTACATTGATATATAAATTATTGATACATAAGATATTGAGAACCTACACGATGTCCGGTAACAATGATTTTATTAGTAGTTTTTCATAATAATAGAATCTAATGAAAATTTTTTTAAACATACGAAATGAAATCTTTACTTGTGAAAGGGAAAAGTTTTAGCGCACGCAATAAATAGATAAAGATTGAAGCATGAAAAAACAAAATATAATGGGACGACTTCAAAACGGATCACGTTTCACCGTTATTCATTATCTATTATTATTATTTTTTTAGAAGTGTTCTATAAGGATAAAGTAATGATTGTGAACGGGCAAAAGTTTTGGCACGCATATTAAAACAGACACAGACGGACTTTTGAGTGAGGCCCTAAAGGCAAATTAAAAGAAGCGCCTTTGGCAATATTGTTTTAGGTTCAGTACACAGAGGCCAAATATTACCTGTTTCTCACTAACGTTCGTTCGCCACATCATTGTTGCATTTTCTTTATATTGGATCGTTGGAAATTGTTCTGTTTTAATAAGAGATTTTTATTGACGTTTATTACAACTGCAATGAAAACACGATAAGGACCTTAAGGTTAATATCCGTTTAATGTTTGTGCATAAATTTATTTTTATAAAAAGTATAAGTACATCATGGAACATTAAACTGATATAATTATATAAATAATCCTATTGATGTATATACACATACAACATCAACTTACAAGATTATGCATTCAACTTCCAATAAAACTTGTTATCAATCTAATTCACAGTGGGTCTTTGTCTGCTATAAATAGAAGTTTATTACAAAAGCTAATGATAAATAATAATATTAATATAGTGCTATTTTTTGTGGACATTAATTTATAAGTTAATATTTTAAGAGAAACTTCCCTTCAATGTGATTAATTGGCAAAGTTGTGTATCCATGTAAAGTTAGTGTCTGTCTTAATTTCAACCAATATTTGCATTAGGCAGAATCTTCATTCTCTCAAGAATATGATTAATAAAGCTGGAGATTTAAAACGATATCATATTTATGTTAAAATAAACCAAAGCATGATTTTCACATTAATTTTGAGAAAAATATAAGTTCATTGGTATTCAGGACATAATAATAATACTGAAATATTTCTTCAATGACGAATAGACATATGTTATATATATATATATATATATATTAAAAATTAAGTTTACAATTATTTACTTATAATATGTATAACATTGTTGAACCTCAACCTTAATCTAGACCCATTTTGTACACATAAACAAGGGTCAATAACTATATTGGCAAAGACAACACTTGGCAAAGTGCACTATGGTTCTAGACAATGAATATAAGGTCAGTGACTTAAAGAGCTAAGATAAACAGTTATTATTTTTAAATTGGATGTTGAGTTGTGTCTAATGCGCAATCTTATTTCTTTTTATTTTAATAGACTTAACTAGATTAAAGCCTTTTTTCTTTTAACAACATGCTTTCTTTTCTTTGTCGAATAATAACACACCGAAATATAACATAAGTTAGGTTGTTTACTTTTTTACTTTTAAAAATATTTTTATTTTTGATATATGTAACGTATTTATAAATGATAAAATTGTATTACGTCTCGGCATATCAGCTTAAAAGTAACGTTATATCCGTAAGACAAATGCTTACACACGTAAAAATCTGAATAAGTTAAAACTTATTTATTATATTATAGAAAATAATTTTATTCTATTAAGTTAGAACTTAAGGCTTTGATTTTTCCTTATTCTTTATCGGTTATATTTATTTTTAAACCTCTTTCAGTTGAAGCCGGGTTTTTTAGGTTCCATGTAAAAAAGGGTTATGGCGTCATAGGCCAAAACAACATCCGGATGATATGTTCTTTTCTGTCATTGCTAAAAACTATATATTACATTGTCTTTTCCACGAATAAATATATTGTCATTATTATTGTAAAATGTATTTAAACTCAACTCATGTTTTAAAATATAGTACATCCACTAAACCGATGTCAAATTGCTTTAGATGCTTCTGAAATTTTTATGCTGAAAAATTGTTTGAAAATTTCTTAACGTGGTAACTTTGTTTCTAATTTAGTTTTACAGCATAAACATCGTCTAACAAAAAGTTGTCGTAGAGGATTATATACGGACTATCATGACGAGGATGGTAGTTATTTTTAAAAATATTGGGAAAGTTAACTCTATGCAGAAATTCTTTAGGCTGAAGAGATAAAGCTATGAATCGTGTTTACATAATCTGATTCTAAGCATCTAATTAAAATACTCACCCCCCAGCGACTAGTATCATCTGCATGTTTGAATATGCTCCGACTAGGATGCCTGGATCGGGGAAAATCCTATTCAATTCACTTTTCTAAAGGTACTGCACAAGTAGTTATTGAAAACTTCTTTCCAGACGCATTTCATTTCAGATTAATTCCACGTAGGATGATTAAATCTTTTATACGTTAACTATATTAAAATTAAATATCTGTTAAAAAAATGTGAAAGACAACATTTAATGATGGTTGAGAATATAAAGTTTCATATCCGATAGTATTCGTTACATATTCCTTTAATAATTTCTAATATCTCATATCTTCAATAATCCTTCCTATCTCTTTTACACCGGAAGTACATTTTAGTGATTGTGAAATGGGTGCTTGAAAAATTAATGCCTTTGGCAATGTTAGTATATTTCAGTTAATTTTATTCGCTTTGAAGGGAAACCATAATCGTATAATTCGGTGAATTTAATGTACATAGTAGTTTTTGTCTTGTATTCATAATGTTACGGTTTAACAATTAGTGAATAACGATTCGTATGAAATATTATTGTTGATATATATACTGTCCAAAATTTAATAAAAATTACATAGGTTTTTGAGTTACACGAACCTAAAGATACTAAATATTTAGTAATCTGACTTTCGATTCCATGGTATTTATAAATGTGGGTTAAAACTTTTTATTCTGACGGTATTTGTACGTGCCATTTTTTAACACAGTGAACAAAGTAAGTTTTAAGGCCTGTTTAAGACACGTTGTTATCCGACACCGTGAGAGTCCATTATGGTTTAATTAAATGTAGTTTCCTCGACATTGTACATTTGTGGGACTGACACTGCTTACCTGAGCCACGCTAAGCTTTGTAACTCCGGCGATACAACCGAAATTTGACAAGGGGTTATTAAACTAATGCTTATCCTAAAGTCTCGCCTTTTTGTTCATCTAATTAGAACCTAATACCCTGACCATTGTGGACAAAATATCATTTTTGCCATGAACTTTCGGTTTAATTTTTTCAACCGATTTTAAACGTACACTCATAGATTTTACATTTTTAGTTCTATGTATAACACTACACCTTTATCTATATTATACAATTGCAATGGACCATAAACAATATTTTTATAAGCTGTCTTAGTGTTATTACTCATCGGTGTAAACTAATTTCTACTTTGAATAGAAATATGTAAATTACTAACCGTCATCCGCCTTATCCGCCGATTCTCTGGGCGTGATAATTTTTTTTTAACCTTAAAATAAGATTAAGCCGCCTCCAGTAAGTTAAACAATTTTCGACTCCATCGACTAGGAGAATAAGAAGTTTCATTGAAATTTAAACACCCGTTTCCCACCTTTAGACGTTAAAATGCAATAAAAAACTTTTATTATCCTTTTAGTTACCTGTACATCATAAAGAACATTCCCACAAAATTACATGTCTCTAAGATCAGCGGTTTAGGTAGTGCTTTGATATGTAGGTTAGTAAGTCAGTCAGTGAATCAGTCAGGACTGAAATTTATAAGTATGTATTAATAAATTTTAAACTCATTAGACCGGTCAATTTTTTTTTCTATTCGATATCATTTCTTTCATGTCTTAGATGAATACTATTATTGTTCGATGTAAAGTTAATAATCTTTAAAAAGTCTCGTTATATTTGAATATTCGTATGCAATTCTCATTTTCGGAATGATTCATTTTATGCAAATAGGTGACATTGTTACTAGTATGATTAATTTTTAATAGCAGAAAAGAGTAGAATATTTTACGGCCTTTTTAGTTCTGAAACCGGATTCTAAAAATGTATCTCAATAATTAATTATTCACTGATTATTTTCGGTTGATGTCCGTCCTTTAAACTTTCTGAATCGTACAGTTTCCTCGAAATCAGGGACTGCCGATCCAGTATTCATGAGATTATAAAAATGTTACAATATATTTTTTTGGATAATTTGCGTTATAATCTTGCCATTTGCCTTTTCCATTTTAAAAGTTAAACATATTGTGGTAATTAGGAAGAAATTTGCAACGTAATATGTATCAATAAATATAAGCGACGGGCGATAAGGAATAGGCGTCGAAACGTCTGGTAGGCCAGACTAGGCGGCGCCTTGTTTATCAACGAAAATAAATATTTGTTCTCTGATAACAGATACTGACATTAAAAGCTCATAACATTATGTGAAATAATTATCCGAAAGTTCTGCTAATACTAATTACACGAAAGTTTATATGTTTCGTATACGAGTGAAGTGCTGAATAACATTTTTTTAATATCAGTGTAGAAACAAAAAAAATTTAGGGCAGCTTTCAAAGGAGAAGCTAGTTTGTCTAGGAAAGCAATTATTATTTCTGTAAAAAAATTAACATATCAATAAGCATTAAGAATGCTTGAGCATTTTAGGCCCTTAGCTTTCACATTATATAAATTTTATGCGAGGCGAAAGTCTACAAGCCTTGTAGGAAATTATTCCATAAGGATGATTGAGTGTTTTCTTTGTCGGTAGTACTTCATTTTATAATATACAAATTATTATTATTTGATTTTATTCATAACCATAGTTGCGTAGCATATGCTGACTTGCATTAATAGGTTCGCATGACATCAATTATACTGCTGTGTGTCTATGGTTGTGCGCGCCGGAACTAACGTTACGTTACGTTACAGAGACGTTATAGAGCTACATAATTATCGAGAATTTACTGATGTAAATACGAGTACCTACATTCGATGCAAATTTTAAGAACTTTAAAAATCACGTCGCCTACGTTTTCTTTAATTTTACCGATTTAATTGTTACTAGGTTATCCACTGCTTCTCTTTGCTCCTGTAATGTTCTTTTTATCAAAGTATAGTGTCATGTCAAGGGTCCTATTGCTACTTTCCCTTTTTTATTCTCCATTACTTGCTCATATAGAGATTTTCTAAGGTCATTACCTTTTATCACTCACTTAGTAATACGTAACTTGGGCCCGAATAAATATATTTTTGCCCATCGTATTGCAATACGTGTGTACATGTAGGTGTTAATTGTATAACACAAAGTAGTGTATTCAGAAATGGAGAATTTAATGAACAAATTAGGCGGCTGCAAATTTTAAGTTAACGTGATTATTTTGCGAGTGTTGTTAAGTGCGATTATTAGCATATCCTTTGTTCAGTTTCAACGCAGTTTCCAGCAAAGCGCTTTGCCAATTAAAAGCGTTAGAGTAAATATGATGCAGCGTAGCAATTTGTTACAGAAATAAAAGGCGGAAACGTTCCAGCTCTGCTACAAACGTAAAGCAGTTAAACCTTTTCGATTAGAAAGTTAAAACTTTTGGTTGTTCCTGAGACAAAATGTGTTACAATCGTACTAAGAAGTAGTCCACATTGTATTATGTACATAGAAGGACAAAATGGAGAAGTTTTACGAAGATTTATTTCACATTGTATGTATTATGCATTGGCAAAAAAAAATACTTTTTGCCGTTATGACGCTTGGGAGAAACGTACGGTTATACATTTATATAAAATAAAATAGACATAAAATTAAATATCTAATACGTCCTCGAGTGTTATAATTATTAGTATATTAAGCTTTCGTAATCCTTCTTAGATATTACTTCATTGTTTTCTTCATGTAGTCTTAGTGAATAGTATTAGTCATCGTAGTAAGAGTGCTATATTATGGATGCTTTAGCTAGTGAAATTACTAGGCTGACAATATTCAATTGAAGTACTGTGTTGTCGATGCCAGGATTTGTGGATCCGCGAAATAATTATTAAAATCTAACTTTTTAATCACCCGTACGATTATGGTCTTGCGTTTGTAAAAATAATTTTGTATAAAGCGTATTACATGTCTCCGTATTTGAGTAGTTTGCGGTTTAGTTACACTCAAAGGGCCCGTGGGATACTTTGAAACTCATGTATGAAAGTTATTAACGCAATGTAAAAAATTTTTATTAAGTTCAGATTAATAAACGTATATTCTTCACATTTATATATTGGCTTGCTCCCAAGTATTACAATGAGGGGATGAGATTTATTGCTACGAAAGGAAAATATTATCGAATCTTTAATATCAATATTAACACTAATTTTATAACAAATTCAAGTATGTGATGGATTTTGTAATTCAATGTTAATGTATGACGATTTTTTTCTGTTTGCATTTGCATTACTCCAAATACATTTCGAAAATAATTCAAATTTTATAATTTTATTTAAGAGCTTTGTCATTGTGGTCATGAACAAAGTTTACAAAACGTTTACAAAACTGTAAGACATGATGCTCCACTTGTTTTGTTATCACCTTAATGCAATTTCTTTTTTTTAATTTCGAAAAAGATTACAACCATATTTATTTGATTCTATATGACCCGTAAAGTGCTTTGAATTCAAAGTAAGAATAGGGGAAGGCCCACCATTGTTTTTCATCACTTGGATAGATATTACGTGTGACAACGAAATAATAAACCGAGTGTTAATGTTTAACTTTGGTCAATATTTAACTATCCATATTGTTGTAAAATATATATGTACATAAAATAAAAATAAAAAAAAACTCACTAGGCGGTAGTTTAGACCTTTTTTATTTTAGAAACTAAAAAAATAAACAATATTGTAGTAATTATGATTAACAAAGAGATTAATTTATTTTTAATAGTATCCTGAATTAATTTGGCTAGTGTAAGCTTGTAAACAGTGCGTTCGTTAAGCTTCATTGCAAAATTGTTTACATAATACTCCGCGATCGGTTTTTGATCGACTTTAAACGTGGTTCGTTTAAACAGCTTTATAATTAATTCATGGCTTCTACCTTTAATTGAAAAAAATTATGTCGTAGTAATTCACGTGCCATTTACAAATTGATGGTTTTTTTAACTATTGTAAATTTTATAGTTAAAAATATTTTAATAATGTAGTAAAAGTAAATAATTCATTATTTATTTAATAAAAGGTATAAGATTAAATACCATAGATTTTTACGTATCGGCGGGAACGTACTTGCTTTGTTACCTTTATGTGCCTTATATACATAAGAAGATTTGTTTTTGTTCGTTACTCATCTCAAAATTTCTTAATGCATCAAACCATGCGAAATAATCTGTTGTAGGCGGTTTAAATTTAAGTTTTTTATACCAAATTTTATAAAAAAAAATCCAGTTTCTCACTACATGATACTTTAACACTCAGGTAAATACAATTTTAAAATGATCATATATGTCATTACAGAAGGAATTGATGATTATTCGAGAGTTTTAATACATGTGAACATCAATTTTAGTTAAAGATACCACATACATGATTTTTATTAACAATGGGCTAACACTAACAAATAGTTTTCGGTCGTGAATCCATTAGAAAAAAACAAAGTATTTTCCGATGAGTGCAAGGATGAAAGATAAATACTAGATTATAAATCACTTTTCTGATCATAAACATTTTACAGATAAACACTAAATGCGTTCTTTAAGAAAAGTATCTAGATCAATAACGAATAAATTCTACAGGTTGTTTATAAACATAGTTCGAATTCAATTTCTATGACGGTTAAAAGAAATAAAAATATGCTTAGAAATTGAAACATCTGTTGTAGTCTTAGTATTTCAATCATCAACTTTGAATCTATTATATCATGGCAGAAGTTGAAATACTTGTGGCTGAATTTGGAATAACATTTGTAATTGATGCTTAAAATATGTAAAAAGTAATTATTACGGAAAAATAAAATGTAATACAGTAAAGAGAATCAAAGTGTGAAATTTTTTATTAGTATTCATAATTTTTCAGATAACTATAATAACTCAGACCTCATTCGTTTAAATTAAAATAATAATAGTTGATAAAATAACAGTATGACATATATATCAACGCGCAGTTATTTATTTATTATTTTAATTGGTCCTAAAGACATAAAATTTGGTGGGTGTATTCTTTGTGATGACATCATCTACAATGTTCACAAATTTTTCGAAATTACACTCATAACGGAGGGAATACGGCTAAAATTGCAATGGAACTTATTACTTTTCCAGTCGATAGATACGAAATTTGGTACACTTACTATTAAACGAGAGCGTGATGGCTTGTAATTAGAATATTTGTAGATGACAATTGTTTGTAAACAAAGAGCTTGATAGTTACGTGTTTATTGATTAGGTACCGTAATTAATATTTGCGTTCACGAATTTACAATTATTAGCAAATTAGATCATAAATTTTATGTCGATGCTAATCTGATAATATTTATGACATTTAACACAATAAAACAATGTTTACTCATGGAT
Source organism: Pharmacophagus antenor (assembly GCA_018245475.1). NCBI lineage: Eukaryota > Metazoa > Arthropoda > Insecta > Lepidoptera > Papilionidae > Pharmacophagus > Pharmacophagus antenor. Next base: position 10,574 of record DWQX01002523.1, on the reverse strand, counting down.
TACATTACGGGCAATACTAGATTTATGGAACAAAATTTTCGAACGTATGGAAAAAAATATTTAATATCACATTGAATATAATTAGGTTCTTATAAATATTATTAATAGAGTTAAAGCATCGAGTTATGAAGTAAACTTAATATATTATTTTGTTGGGTAACCGTATCCTAGATGATAATTCATTAGTTGTGTAACAAGTTGTGAAAAAATCTGCGATAACTATCAAAATATTGCCCTAAATAATGAATAATTGAAGTCGCTTTTCATTCTTTAAAGCACACAAAAAATACTTGCAAAGATTATACCGTTAGTAATAATAGTAATGAGCTAAATAAGAGATCGTGACAAAGGATCTGCATCGATTGTATATGCTTTAAACGAACCCCTTAACCGCAAGGGGCACCCTATGTGTACTAATCGAAATACGAGTGACAGCAGGCGTCATTGATGAAATCCCTAGAGTTATGTCATATTACAGGATTTTTATATTCGGAACAAAGAAAATAAATGACAAAATACATGCTTATCGATAATAACAGATAATTTGATATTTTTTTAATATGATTAGCCGATCACAAAGGGGGTCTAGTAGAATTTCATAATATTTCTACAAAATTTGTTTGAATAGTTGCAAATTTTAAAGCATACATTCATACATCTTGGGCTGTATTTAACTCTATGATAGAAGGTGAAGAAATGACGTAATCGGGAAACTTAAAACAAAGTGGTCCTCCCACTTTAAATGCCTGGAATAATTACATTACGTTGTACGTGCTATCGATTTCTAATAACAAACGGCACCAACATAATTATATGCTACGTACAAACAAAGAAAGCGTGTGGAGACAACGCACGAAATTATCGTAATAATTGAATACCATGACAACGTAGTGCAAAACTCTTTTATAATTAAACTTAATATCAAATGTCAAAACACTAAAAAAATGTATGTACGTAACGAAACGTTTTATTCAATAACGCAAGTTGTTGTTTAAGGATTAACCAATAATATACCTTTTAAGTAGTTACCTATTATATAGCCGAGTGCGTGTAGGACTAGCACCACGAGGGGTTACGTAACATAGACACCTATAACATTAGGTTTGATATAAGTATTATTTTATTTTTATTATTTGTTACTGTAGTGGCAATAGATATACAGAATCTGTGGAAATTAAACAGAATTTTTTTACCTATTACGATTCATGAAACAGAGCCCGCTGATTGACTATAAACGTAAATATAAATATAATGCAAAAATTTATCTTTCTGGTACAAGAAACGAGATATGTGATCATCGTGAAAAGAAAAAAATTATCATGTTGAGAAATTTTCCCTATCCTTATCCTACTAGGTGAGATCGGAACAATTTGTAGTTTACCTCTATTCACTTCTGTCATTCCTCATCGCAGTTGTTACACTTTTTACTCTCATGAATGTGGTAAATGATAAAACAATCAATAATACTTTCTTCACCATTCCTCTTCCTTTTATTTTTAGAATATTTTAGGGATATTATTAAAATTGTTAGATTTATTGTACATAGAGTTTTTTATACACATTTTAGGCATTAAAACCGCGACGTAATGTTAACACACATTAAGAAATTTATCTAAATTTAGAGAACAAAAACAATGTATCTCTTATTCAGGTTTTTCATAATCAGGCGTTAAGTTTTGCGCACATTATCTTATACAGTAAAACCGGACACTGTTCCAAGCCAAAAACAACAGGATAAATTCATCACAGAGCCAAGCCACCAGTGAATTCACGCACGAATAAATATTACGATAATTTTCATTCTTTTAAAAATTATTTTTAATGTTCTATGTGTATATCATTGTTATATGTAAATTTATATATTATTTTTATATATATAAATATTTTCGATAAAGACACAAAGAACTGATGTAACTCTTATAAAAGAATGTAGCCAAAGTTCATAAATTACTGCCGTTATATAATCGTTAGTACAATCATTGTTTGAAAATTCCTACCTACACTTAATGTAGGGTTTTTAAGAACCCGCTTGGTTAGCGACCACTCTCAATGTCTATCTGCCGCCATAGCATGCTGCGTTCCGGCGAAATCATGACATTGACCATCTACCACTTCAACACATGTTAACATCATGAATCAAGTATTAGCTCACTGCTAATTAAAAAAGTAAGGAATTATTACAATAAAAAAATTGACAACATATATTAAATAAAATAGCCTGTTTATATTTGTTGCAACTAGAACAGGGAGTTCGCGGACATTCGTTTTTCATATTTTATTTGCACTGTAAAAAAGGAACAATGTTAAGCGTAGTAAAGAAAAAAGAATCAATTTAATCTGTTATACAGAAAGATTGTAGTGAACAAAGAACAAAAAGCGTTTTAAACCTTTGAATATCCACGTCTACTAAGTAACAAGTAAATTAGTCGTAGAATGGAAGTCAGAAGTAAAAGGAAGCAAACAAAGACATCAATTAGATCGTGAAAAAACTTTATCCAGACTCTGGATCCAATGCAGTAAGAAGAATATGAGACAGAACGAAGAACATAATCGAAACTTAGATTTATATTGTTTATTCTGTAATTTTTTTCAAGTAATCATTACTATATTTTCAGTTATTGATAAATATAGCTTGTTCCAGAACGAATTAGTAATACTGTTGTTTGTTTAAAGTATTTAAAAGACGAATGAAGAGGTTGAACCAAGGACAGTATTTCCTAATCTAAGATTTACCTAACGCCTCTATATTTTTATAATAACAAACCTAAACTACTATTATGGATAGTTTCACTAAATGGTTTTAGTTTAATTAGTATTGTTTCAAATCCATGAATATTTTGTTCAATAACATTTTGTTCGGCTTTTCTTAAAGTCGATATTGGAAAAATAGGATTCTTATTTTGTTTGCACTGAAATCGGTATTGAACGCGAGCATGTTTACCCAATCCTGTACGTATTACACCGCCACATGCCGGTGGCCGTATACAGACGTGCAATAAAATGCCAACATGGATTATCGCTTGTCCTATGGCATGATCAGTCAAACATCGAAGAGTTTCACCAGTAAAACGTAACCCGGGCACGAGGCTTCGTGTAAGCGAGTTGAAATGTTATGAACAATCGATTCCATTCACTTGGCCTATTTCGATCCTTGAACCCGTAAACTTCTCTTCAAGCCCTCAATTTCTACGAAGCGTAATATGAAGAGTGCTACAAAGTACATGCTATTTAAGCCAGTGCTTTTTCTTGAAACCTTTCAAGTCCTTTATAGTGCCTATTAAAGATTTAAGTGCAATCGATGACCGTTCGCGTCAAATATATTAGTGATTTAGTGAATACTAGAAAGTATTTTTTTTTTCAATGATAATGGGTTAAAATTCACCTGCTGTTAAGTGATGAAGACGCCGTAGACAGTGAAGCGGTCTCGCCTAGAACAGTTCTGACTCTCACCTGTATGATTGTCGGAACACAAAACAACTGTTATAGCGGCAGATTGGCATTAGGGATGATAGCTAGGCAAATCCACATATCCGTTTATAATCATTTAGAATATGAGCATAGCGAATTAAAAGATTGAAATTATGTATTAACAACTAAAATTACAGAATTATGACGCAATAAGCATTGGCTTTCCGTTTACCTTGTCAATTTATGTATCAAATGTTTCAGATTTACAAATATTATGTACTTAATCCCTGAAGCGGATTTGCGAATATTTTAGTCTCAATGGCTTCAAACATTTATTTGCAATCATAATGATTTAATCCTGAACAAAGTCCGTACAAAGAGATTCAAATAATTTATGCAGTGACGTTATGGATGTTCAATATCTATATTTGTTTGCAAATGGCCTATGGGATGAGTGCGCAAGTTAATCGAAAACGGAATGATATGTGTATAATTTTCAACTGTGCAATAACATAGTTGAAAATTATTTTATGAAAATGAATAAATTAAATTTCATGTAATAATCGTATTCGACTGGGTTTATTAGTCTTACTGCTGATTACATAATTATATATAACGAAGAAGGAATTGAGAAAGCTGAATGGACGGTTCTGTTCTTCAGAATTAAATCCGCACTTCATCCCTATTTCACAATAGATTTAATTATTATGTTCGCCTGTATAAGTCAGATATAAAAACGTTTTTATAGCAAATGAAAGTAATTTAGCATAAAATTCAAGTATGTAGCCTACTTGCCTATAGTGGGGTGATTGTTTAAATAGAGAAACATTGCGTTCATAGCTTTGAGATAAGATGGTGTGTCTCTTTCTATTTAGAGATAGAGTTAAGAGTAACATATTTACTTACTCTTTATAGCCGAACAGCTATAGCATCCTTGATATTCAAGCATAGCAATACACATTACTCCTTGGTGACAAGATTACAGTAAGGGAAACCTTTCTCTTCATTAAAGTTTTAAATTTGTAACCATTCATTATTTAGCGTTTGCGGCATGGAATTGTGGGTAACTTTTCATTCAAATACATGTAATCTTCTATACTTAAAAAAAAGTTTCAACAAATTTGCATGTAATTATCCGACAAGCGACCGTGAAAGCTAATTATGATTTCATTTTAAAACGTTGCTTGTACCACGGCAATGATGTCAAAGGTGATATGTGCGCGATATTATGAGAGAATCACAACGGCGATTCGCTCGTTAACGACTTCCAATATCTGATAATGGACTTCATACAAAAATACATTTTACATATCATCTGTAAACCACCACTATGTTAACGTGAATAGTAAGGGAGCGAACGATTAAATATATCATGTGGGCATGAAAGATTTTCCCGCACATAAAAAGGAAAAGTATCTTAAATATTAACTGGGATCAACAGCTATTATTATACAGAATCTCGTACAAACCCGCTTAATTATAATTAATATTTATGGTACAACATCATGCAAATAGTACAAACGATACAGTCAGATAGACATTATTTATAAGAACGGATGTTTGATGCCTCTACATCGGTTTCTTTGGTTATTACAACGGAAAATTCTTGTGTAACGTTTTAAGTGACATGGTGTTTCTAGAGATTTGATTTACCGATAACTATTAGTCATTTTATTGATTTATCTAGTTTATTTCAGATTTTTATACTTAAATGTCCATTCCATGAATTTAAAATTAAGTTAAATATAAATTTATATTAAAACTATGTAAAAGCGAAATCGTGTAAATCCAGTGCAAAACAGGTATAGTATGCATGGATTTTTTTTTTTTACCTTTTAGTTTTGGTACCGTAACTTACCTATAAGTGATAGAATTGCTGTTTATCACGTTTTTCCATTAATATAATTAAAGTAGCGCTATGAAATAAATAAAATTATAAATTACGAATAAATGTGTGGTGAACTAAAATGTTTCACAGTCAGAATACTTAATGTGATGAAGAGGATTTACCTGACTGTGACCCGTGTTACTTAACTTTGTAATAAGGACGTTAATACATGGATGAGTTGTTAGTGCGTAGAGTAGTTCATATGGAGAGGAAATAGGTCACTGCGTTAGCAGGTCCTGATAAGCACGGCATGACGTAAGGCTTTATATATACATAGTTTAGTACAGGGATTATTACATATGAAAAATATTTTGAGTTGCTTTTAAAAATCACACGATTTTAATTAACTTCTACAAAAATTATTCTCTGTATTGATGTTAATTATTATTAAAAAAAACTGATAATTCTGACAGCGATTTTGTATTGAAATTGTACAGGATCTTTACCAGTTAGTTTTTGATGATAGTTTTAAATATCCGACAAGTGAAAGGTTATCGATTTTCTAAATTTTATGTGAAAGTGAAAAAAAAACAGTTATAGTAAATACCTTAATAGGCTCTATAAGAGAAATTACGATTGGAAATCAAAGTCTAAAAGTAAAAATAATAGAAATAATTTACTTTATCGCAAGCCTACATTGAAATGGGAATTTTCAAAAGGTCTTTGTTGAAATATTGAATAAAGAGAATATTGTATAAAAACTTGATCTGTACGAACTATAGACTGAATATAAAAGTTACCTTAAAATTTTTAATGAGCCAATTAACTGTATTGAAAAAAAAAGAATAAGAGTAGTTTAAGCCAGTTTGGATTGAATTTAGTTTAAATTATTCAAAACTTTTAAAAATAGTAGTCTTTTTATTTACCGTTGTTAATTCCTGCCAATAATTGTTAATTATTTTACCAAACATTCTTAAATAAATTGATTTGTTGAATACATTTTTAGAGGAGACTTTTTGAATCAATATAAATTTCTTCTTACCAAACCTTATCGCAGTTACTGTAACGTTTGATATATTTCCTATTCGATACCACAATTATTTCTTTTAACTAAGCGTGAAATTGTATATTTACAGTTGGCTATATTGACGTGTGAATGGTTTAATTACTTTGCAAGCATTAGTAGAATTATTTTTATCATCGAAATATAAATGGACAACGCGTACAGGCAGTCACACAACCGAAAACAGTCGTCTAGACGCCAATTACAGGACGACATTAAGCCGTGCGGTATTTTACATGGCGAATAATTATGTGAATTAGGCGTTGTATGACGTGTGTTTTCAATTCACACATGATAAATTAATCAAATAAAATATTATGAACGGAACCAGGTCACGATAGGCAGGCATTGAGATATGAGATATGATAGCAGAATAAATACATGACTAGTGAAAAACTATGTATTTATATTACTTATTAATCTTTGAAAGGCATCCTAACTAATCTTCCTGAAGTTTTCGAACGTAATAGGGTTACATGATTATTATCAAAGTAATTAAAACCACTGTCAAAAGAAGCGTGAATCTGCTTTGTTCGAATTATTTACAAATAATTCGAATAGATTACATAGCGATCAATGATAATTTAAAATAAATAAAACCGATTTTTAACGATGCGATTAAATAATTATTTTGAGCGGGAAATTCGCGAGTTTCGCAGCCCGTGCGTGCGGGCCGCACGGTGGGCGCTTGTTTACTGAGCTTGGAACTTAATGCTCTCCGAATAAAACCGTCCAGCGAATTCAGAATATATCCAACGCATGCGCTGTGAGTATTGTACTCTTCATGAAATGATAAATACAACAATTTTAATGACGAAAAAATAAAGTCATTTACTTGTTAGCCATAAATTAATTAATCTGAAATAGTTCAATTAAAATTGTAAATAGTTTTGCAGACTTGAGGCATTTTGTTCTATTTTCTTCCTAATAATAAATTTTATTTTTCATATTAGGCATATTAAAGAAAGGGTTTATTTAACATTAGATTGACCTTTAACATTCAACCTTTGGCAGTAACTATATTGAAAGTGGGCGGATATGCCTTTGACTTGGTTAATTTGTGGGCCTGAGGGGTTGTCAGCGAGGGAACATTTTAATGGAAATTTGTCGAACAGTAATTATAAGTTCTTATGAAGTGCAAACGCTCTAGGTTGTTTTTATTTATATTAGGTTATTATTATAAATAAATATAAATGATGCCGCAAACGATTTCGCGAATTATTTAATGACTACCTTATTCAATTATTTGTACTTTAAAATTCTTCACGAGTATCGCTGTCGTTACTTCTTCTTTACAATTTCTGTCTATTCAAAGATTGCCTAGATGAGATCGCTTTAAGCGACAAGGCCGCTCGTTGTATAACCCTTTCGAAAAACAAATTCTCGTGTATGTAGTTTTCTCCATTGTGTCTATAAAGTTATATCTATCTCTGTAGCTTTGTTTCTAGTAACCATTACTTTTCAACAAGCTCTCACGAACATCGTAATTGTTATAATAACTTGTATTATAATGTTTACGTATACTATAATGATTGTCTATCAGCGGTACCACAATACGAGCTAAAAACTCGAATTAGCTTAAAGCATATGCTGCGTTGATTAGTCATACAATAGAATTGAACTTAATATATAAAATTCGCAATTAGCTTTAATTGGAAAAATTTTGATTGTCGGTATTTCCTAAATTTTATGTTAAATTGTGATTTATATTATAAAATTCTTCCAATATTTAACTACCAGATTAATAATAACTATATGATTGTTAGAGAATACTTTTTAGGTTATATTTCTCTTCGTGATCAAATCCGTGTTAAAATATGTCGGAAGACACTGTAAAAACACTTCATGATAACATTATAGGTAAACGAAGCTTATACCCGTTTATAGTGTTGGTCGGTTAAATTAAATTTAGACACAAAATGTTTGATATAATTACACCGGTTGGATAAGGCAATGAGCGAAGAAACTCTCAGGATATTTGAGAAAATATGTGGAATAGAATACGTTATCTTATTTAAAATCACGGCAATTTGAAGGAAATTTTTGAACAAAATTGCCCTTACGTATAAAATTGTGAGCAAGAATACGCTTTCACAGATTCCAAGGTCCTATTTGATCTAGTTGGTATAGGATTATGTATGAGGGGATGACAAGATTTTCTTTAGCCTTCCTAATCATGTACTAAGTCTATTTCGAGTCCACGAACATTGCATATATTTGAAATAATAATTTGACTTACTTTGATTTTGCTATAAAGATTTGGCATTTTTATATAAAATCATTTTTCATCATTTCGTCATTGTTGCTTATTATTTTTAGTTGTTCATTATTTGTAGTTTTGAGATGAGCTTACGTTACTTGATATTTTAAAGCAGATAATTGTTAGAGCCTTTTCATTTTTATTCACGTGTTATATGTCTACGAAATATTTTGGAATGGAATTTTTATTATCGTTAAAATCTATAGTGATCCTGCGATTTGGATAGAAGGCATGTTTGTGATTCTTACCCTCTAAAATACCCAAGGAGTTGTGCTCAATACATTATAGACTTCTTACGGAACATGCCAGAAGATATATAGTCATTCCTATCATTCTAGTTACGTTACAAATATTTTATAAGTATGTGACGAACTACCTTATGAAACTAATTTAGTGGTACAATCTAGGCTGCTTCAAAACACGTCTGCATCCCTCATACATAATTCTCTGTTAAAGACTTTCAGTCACCTTTTTTTACAGGTTAGACACTATAACTTCTAATAACTTTAGGCCTAAAAGTCGATGGGTGACGGTTATTTTTTTTTTTTTTTGGTGACGGCTACTTTAGGCACTAATGAGTAGTATGCCAATATTACTGTGTTCCGAAAAACAAAAATACTAGAAACCTTACGTCTGAAGACGACGATGGTAATGTAGTGCTATATGAAAGCGCCACACTACTATGGTCCTATCAGTTAGGTGAAAATCCAACCCGTCTCGATAGCTTTGTTTTTTTTAGATATAGAATTATTTTTTTTCGATTTATAATCATTTTATCATGATTTCCTTTAAGAGATTCAAGTACTTTGGTACACTGTTGAATTCTTAAATTTTTTGTTAAGAAAAATAAAAACAAGTCTTTTTTGAACGTTGTTTTGTTGAAGTGACGTTTCACGTAAATCTCATGTTAAGCTTCCTTTTAAAAATATGAGTAGTAATTGATATCAATAACTGATTAAAATAACGATAGCTCGCGGATCACCGTATTCGCGAGCCAGTTTCGATGAAGCTGTAATAGTCGTTAATAAGACTAATAGCGCAAACTTCACCGAATCCAGCAGCAGCAGTCGAAATAACGGAAATATCCAATTATTTTCTTTATTGAAATAAATGTTTAAATATTATTATAATATAAAGGACTAACATTATTAATAATTATTGTTCAATAAATATTCATCTAAACAGGTGATTTCAGGCGTTCCAATCCAAGAGGCTCAGAACAACCAGAATTAGCGATTGTGAGCAGATTCATCAATCGGTACTAACTTCAGCGGCAATATCATGTTACAATTTCAATGATAGCAAGAATCAATTTCTGTCCAATAGAGCAAAATGCGTATGCTATCTATTATTAAAAATTCTTTTCAAAAAAGCCATTTTAACCCTTTGTGAGTAAAGTCAGAGAAGTAATAACAGAAATTATAAACACATTCAATTTTTTCATTGGAAACAAAACGTCTAATATGCATTCGTATGTGAAAATGGAACATGCGAGAGGTATAAAGCACAAAGGAAACGGAGTGCAAAATATTTATTTATTGCATCGTATTCTTTACAAGAAAGCGTGAATTTCATTAAAAACGATTCCAGCTCAGAGTCACTGGAACGAAAGGTATTATGGTCGATTATACGCGTGGCATAAAGCACTTTAATATTCACAAAGAGAAGTAAATACACAGTGAAACGAAGACATTTTTAAATGGAACCTTAAAAAAATGGATGTTCATTCTAGTTTTGTTCAATGAAAAAAAAAACGCAATTTATGTAATTCAAAGATGATGTCACGAAGTAATTATAAGCTCGCTGTGTCTGTGTAATTTTAGGTATTATTAAGCGAGTATATTAATGAAGGTTTCTTTTTCATTTTAAATTTGCGTGAATAATATGAAAATTTAGATAATGAAAGTATCAAGTTTCGTAATTTCTGACAATCGCTGTAAAACCAAAATTGAGACAATGAATCCACTTACCATGACGTTGCATTATATTTGTCGGAATCCCGTTTGTTAGTTCAC
>DWQX01002522.1:0-21397 GCA_018245475.1 Pharmacophagus antenor | reverse complement strand
AACAAGTTTCCTATTTAATAAGGTAAATAAATAATTTGTAGAGCACTAACTTTTGGAGTTTTATTCAATATTGTAATATTTCAAGGTAGTCTCAAACTTTTGGCCGGCAGTGTGTGTCACAAACATGTATTAGTAATTGTGGTGCGGGCTGCAGAACTAATTATATTTACGTAATGATATTTAAGTTTTAGCGATTTTGAATAATTGAATTAATCTATTATGAACTAATATATCGCATGTATTTCAACATTATTAACTCAGCGCCTATAGTTTCTGTGGTGAGTAAGAAATTTAAAATTGTTGAAAACTAACACCTAGTGGTGAGTTTGGCAGAACATTGAAAGAAATAGCATAAACACCACAAACAAGAGCCCAGCTGTTAAATTAGAAATTAGTAGAAGCTCAGAGGGCGGCAGATATAAATATATCTGTTCTACATAATAAAATATCATCAAATGACGTATTTTTTTATCTTTTTTCAACTTCATACCCTTGTCAAGATTACATAGCAATAACAATTTATTCATTTTAGTGTACATTATTGCTAAAATAGGGTATGCCGGATTTTTGATTTGCATGGTGGTACCACCACTGGGAATGTTATTATAGTACAATTATTATCATGTTACTCGATATATGCACAGAGTATTGGACGCAGATGAGTGGTGGCGCGGACAGTACGACTGCGTGTGCATGCTGAACCTGCTGGACCGGTGCTCTCGGCCGCAAGCCATGTTGCATGACGCGCGCGCTGCCCTACGCCCAGCAGGCGTGCTGCTGGTCGCGCTCGTGCTGCCCTACAAGCCCTATGTAGAATGTAACTACCCCCACTATATTATTTAATATAATGATTTATTTTAACTTATTAACCCATTTGCATTACACGGAAAAATGGAAAATTCATTTAAATCACCAAAATCTATTGAATTGAAATTAAATTGTATCAAATATAAAAACAGAAACACGAAAACTATGCGAAAGGTTAATTCTTTAAGCGAACAGAGAATGAGCTATTTCAAGTTTGAGGAAAAAATTCTAGCCTAATTTGCATAAAGCACGGATATAATATACGCGTTAGTAATAAATGCCTAAATTAAATGCCCACATTATATGCGCACTCTAGTGATAGCGACCAGGCTAAATGCTTATGACGAAAATGGGTTGACGATTGATTTTGATTTTAAAATTTATCAAAGGGTACGGAAATAAAACTGAACATGACAATTTTAAACGATACATGCAGAGAAAAGCATTATTATAAATTTTGAGAAATGTATGGAAATCTGTAAGTGTATTTTACGAACCCGCCTGACTAGCTTCGTTGCCTATTTGCCGCCCATAGCATGCATTGCGGTGTTCAAGCAATCAAACATGTGAGGGCCAGAACATTCCGAATCAGCACACTTTACCATCTTCGGCGTCTTAATTAACATCATGTGAAATTCAGGACAAGTGTTAGGTCATTGCCGATAAAAAAGCATATGATTGTAATATTTTTATTTTACACGACGAATATACAAGCCAACTCTAAAATTTTATTCGACTCGAATCTTTTTTTTCTTTTAACTTTTTGCTAATCTCTGCTTTAACAGAACCGTATAATATAAATTGTCATAAAAATTTATGCTTAAAAACTGCAAGCAAAACCACATATTTTTTTTATGTAAGAAATAATATCTCACAAACTGCACCTTGGACATAACATCACCGATGCTTTTTCTAATACATAGTTAAAGTAATTTAAAGAGAACTTCTACCATACTATCGACCTATACAGCACACTGCGTTATAATTAACCAGTTAAGTTGTTATAATCAAGTCATTGGTAAAATACAACGAGCAATGAAGAAGACATCTGTCACCAAATATGATACTATTCATAGGTTATAAAGGATATTACGATAAGTTACACGACTTAACTTGTATAACTAATATGATTAAAGAATAAAAAATTGTATGTTATCATGACACAGATAACTGGTTAAAAAGCGTGAAAACATTATCCAGAAAATAATTTTAATTGTATAGTTATTTAAATCTCAGCTACTCCGGACCACAAGCCGTTTGAGCGGCTCCCCATAACTGGCGCCAGTTTCGAGGAGCAGCTATCTTCTTTCGTGAGCTTCATGCGCGAGGTGGGGTTCGAGTTGGCGGCGTGGTCGCGCGCGCCGTACCTCTGTGAGGGCGACTTCGCGCAGGCGTACTACTGGCTCGACGATTCCATCTATGTGTTCAAGCCCATCGAAGCGGCCGAGTGAAAGTCGCGCGCAAACGTTACGCCGAAGTTAGTGCTCTTGTCGTACTTATGGTTATTCCGGATTGCATCAACGACACACGATGAGAGTTACACTCTATACTCTAATTGTAAAATCGATTGACTACAATTTAAGATATATTGTGGACTTTAATAAACGGCGTCTAATAAAAAGATATCCACCCTTATAATCTATATATATATATATATATTGTTAAACAAAAGATGCGCGTGTGAATTTTGAATGAAAGAGGAGAAAAGAGACTACAAGATATTATTTTATTATATATATCTCAACAGTTGATGGAGTTAATCAATTTGACTAACTACGCATCCAGGTAAAAACCAATATTTCTTAGATTTTAATTAATTTACTTTAATTTTTGATACCGTGTATATCTATCGTGAAGTACTATAGTTTTGTACATCAAAATTTTATACTCAATGTTTATATTCATAACCATCTTCAATTTGAAACTATTCAATCTTCGAAAAAGAGAATATTATTTTTTTCAATACATTATAATTGTGCTGTCTTATTCTTGGAATCGAAGTAATCTTGCTTTGATTCTATATTTGATATGATTTAAGCTTAACATTATCACTACTAAAGCTTTACTCTAAACTACAAATGTTGTGAAGTCATCAACTTCAATTGTAAATTAAATCACAAATATTCATGATTCCCATATAAACAATTTATAAAAAGTTTGAAAAACAAATTAAAGACAGTTTAAAATAAAATACATTAACTTCTATCGTGTACAAATCTTGCGCACTTTTACTTATTAATCTTAACTTGTGAAAAGGAAAATTTTATTGAAAATAAAAAAGGAATGTATTTCACATTAAAGTGACGGCACACAACGCGTTGTTGTCCACATTGGTCGAAATAAAACTTTTTATTAAAAGTCGCTACTTTTAAGTAGCACCTTCTTAAATGTTACACAAATTACGTTTAATCGCGCTGCATCGAACATCTATTTCACAAGACTGTCATTGTTCTCTTATTAACAATTTAAATTGTCTGTGTAAAATTTTAGTGAAGGGTTGGATATTTATTTGCTATGAATTTTTGTTTAAAACTTTCTATAGCCATATTTATTAAATGAAATGCTTTATATTAAATGAAATGCTTTATATTAAATGTATACTTTTTTACAAATAGATACTTTTCAATATTTTAAAATTTAGATAATGTAAATTATTACAAAATACAAACCTTTATTCACTTTACACATTGAGCCCGGCGTCAAGCCCTGCGGACGGCACTATTATTGAAACATTCTTAACAAATATGTGGTTAGGTTTTGCGGCTCTGTTAATTCTAGCCCTTGCATATTTTGGTCCAACCTTTCGTCATTAAATCTACGCCCGGCGACGGCTGAACAGAAATAACAGCACCGAACTGCTATTAATGAAAGCTAATTGAAAAGTAGATTTCCACTTTATTGTTATTATAAAGTATCGTATTTCGTGATTCCTATCGTCATTCCCTATTTTAATTATAAATTCATATGATTTATCATAAACGGCATCGTAATCATTACAAAAACAAAAAATTACAACTTATTTTTTACATTCCAAATATATATAAGTCGATTATACACCTGTATTATAAATTATCACAAAAATTAGCCTATGTTCAATTATAACCTTTAACATATCCCCAGCCAGAATGTTATTTGAACATTTATTATATCTTAAGAAAAATATTGGGAAGTGCACGTATTCAATTTTTCAACACTACCATTTAATAATTTTCTAATTATGTTTTGATGTGGATAAAATTTTTATGTAATTATTTCAAGCTTCAAGTAATTATTTTTTAAAGCACATGGTAATAACTCTTTCAAAAAGTATTTTAAAGTGGAGTTTGTATTCTCCGCGTGTCTGAGAATGAGTTAATACAGAAAATTACTCTAATAACCTGTTTTTTTAATGCTGATAACTCCTTAAATTACAAGAATAACGTTAGTAAATTTATATATTGCTATTATATATTTATATCAAGAGTATAACAAATACCATTTTTCATGCCAAAGGAGCCACAGTATAGTGTGTAGGTCTTTTTTGTCAAATCTCAATAGTCTCACCGCACAAATAAGGTTTTAATGAAAAACAAATTTTAGAGATGTAATAAATTTTAATCCATGTGCCGATGATAACTATGAAATGATTGCTATGTAATTTCTATAATTTATTGCAAGTATACTTTCCTTTTAAACATTACTTTTACAAAACTTGTTAACTAACAAAATAATTTCTTATTCATAGATATTATAATTTGTACACTATTTATATGTAATAAAATGTGGCTCTGTCATGTTTCTTTCATTTATACTTTGCTCGACATTGACCTTTAATTTGTAAAAATTCCTTTTGCTTTAAATTTCTTTCAACTTTAATTGTTTTGAACAGTTTTAGTGCTATGGGTTTCTATAAATCCATGTCGAATTGTGCCGTGAAGCGCGATAGCGCATTCTTCATTTATATGGGAATAAAGAAAGACAGCTAATTATGCAATTACGAAAGGAAACTCAACAAACTCGCGACAAAATATATTCTGAATCGACCGCGTTGCAGATTCACGATTGTGATAAAGAATAGCGAATAGTACGACAGGGCGGCGCGGTACTAAAACAGTTGAACTATTAGATACATACTATATCAAGTCATCAGTTTTCGTAATAAAATTGTAACACAAGGAAATAACTTTGCTATAGATTAAAACAATTTAAATCAATTGAAATCAATTACTATAAAACTGTTAATGTAATTAATGTATGGCTAGTGTTATAGTAAAAGCAATAGACACCATATTCAAAAATATTAAGGATAACAAAATTTTCATGAGTTTTATTAGAAAATTAAAAATAGCCCAGAACCTATGCGAAATCCTGAAATAAAACGACACAGATATAGTTATTTATTTATTTACTCTAAGCACTGCTTTTTCAATTCACTATTTACCACTTTTTTAAAGTTAAAAATAATTTCGGCAAAAATAAATTACACGGCAAGGCCCAATAAACGTATCGAATTATACTTAAAATGTTAAAATAATTTGCTACTTGTAATATAGAAATAAAATCAATGACAAAAATTACACTGTCATATAATACAGAATATCTTGCCTGTGTAAAAGCAGGGCAAGCAAGAAATCCTACAAGAATGTTTGACAGAAAGAAATTTAAATATTAAAAATAACAATATAAAACGTAGTGATCAACAATGCGTAATATTATTACAATTAAATTAAACCAATTCCGACTTCAATTCAAACCGCACTGGATCGTAAATGATACATTGGCGAAATCCATTCTAATAAAAAAATATTTTTCTTAGAATATACCCAAACTAATTGCAATCACCAAATAGAGTGATTATAAATAATATGTGATTTAGCATAAAGTCGATAATCAACCTGAGACCGCGTAGTTTATTAATTCTTTTAATTTCAATTCTATTTTTATACGTTGATTCATAAAATTCAATTTCCAATATAGTTTCGAAACCCACGAATAAAAATATGAAATCCTTTTTTGACTAGAAATCTTAATTCTAATACAGAGAGAGATTCTTTTGGATATTTATAATACTTTTCCGAGAATTAATGACGGCTACCAACTTAATGCTAGACAATATTAGTTTTTGAAAAAAGTAGCCTCATGATTCGTGAACGAAAATATTTAAAATATGTAACTAACATACTGCACTGTCATATCTACTTTTATGTAAACTTGTAGTTTAAAAAATACATCTAATGCCGCTTATATATACAATAATAATAGTAATAAAACAAAAGCAAAAAAATATGTGATGTTAGAATACAGTCGTCACTGGGCTATAACAAAAAATAATTTCACTTATACATACCTCGCAAGGTAAACCCTACGTATCTTAATAATTTAGAATTACTGTACTAATTTATAAAATTTTAAACGTAAATAGGCTTTGCCTAATAATTATTGCACTAACGTAGTAATGAAGACAAACATTCAATAAAAAAGACGTTCAGTCCGCAATAACGCAATGACGCTTGAAAATAAAAATAATACCATAAAAAATAAACAGTGTAGTAAAACGCGTAATAAAGACGAACACCAAAATGAAATATTTTTGCCGGTGAAATAAAATCCCACAGGGTAACCATAGCTATCCACACAGTATCACCAAATTTTTTTACAATAACCACACATAAATATACATTCACTGGCAAAACTAGTTACATCCAAGTAAAAAACTTGCAGTCTTCTTTAAGATAACAATCCTCCCTTGGCAACAGGTTGCGATCGGACGCTCCTTCATAAATTTCAATCAGCAAATTTTCAATCACACTCAGTTCTAAACCACTAGCAATTACAAACTCTTATTTTTTGAATATACTCTAATAGAATACTATAAATTGTTACTTTATGGCATACAGTTAACTTTTCTTGTGACATTGATATATTAAATGTTATATTTCTTCAATCACACATGTGTAGACAGAAATTAATAACATTTCCGTATTCATATGCAAAAATATCATTAATTACTATTACCCACATCATTCAATAACTAGGCAAAAAAAATGTTATCAAATGGATGTCAAGACTTTGCTCACACCATCCTATTACACCTCTATCACAGTGTAAATAATGCACATAAGACAATAAAACGAAATTAACTTACTGTAACTACGACATATGATGTACATTCAAAAAAATTTCATGATAATCCTATGTAAGCATAATAAAAGCATACATAAATTGTACGTAACGGTAAATAATAATATGTAATAGAAGTCAGATCGCGTAATTGCCGACTTTTGTATTTAAAATTAAAATCAACAAGCATACAAAACAGCTCTGAAAAATCAAAAGAAAAAAAAACAATACAAGAAAACAAGTCTAAAAGTAAATTTGTGCCGATAAAAGACTTAAATGAGACTAAACATTCATTTCATCGCCTCAAGTAATTGTGACATTATTCAACAATAATTGCGAGTATGCGAAATGATAGCAGATTCATTACTGCGTCACAATTTCCTTCTTCTTTCATAATTTACACTCGGAACATTTAAAAGTACTGCCCACTAATCGGATGTGATGAAAAGTTAAAGAAGATATTATTCACTCAGATCGGACAGCGACGCGTGGATGCCTGCGCGCGTCCGTCACTACGCGTCCGTAGTTGGCGAGTCCGCGCGCTAGTTGCCGCTCACGATCTTACGGCTCTCCAACTCGTCCATATTATTAGAACTGTACAAGGCAACACTTAGAACTAATAACCAATGTCACCACCCCTGAACACAAAAACGTTGTCAATCGTTTGATTAAACCATTAATATAATCCTTAAATTACAAAAGATTCCGTTCCATATCAGATTTATAAAAAATCTCTGACCCTATTTGTAGCCATAGCACTCAAGCGATGAGTTCAATAATTTAATAAAGAAATTTTGTTTATATATGTAATCAAGAACATTCTATTCATATATAAACAAAATTTCTTTTAGGTCTTTTCATTGTTGTATATCAGCTAATATTGCAAAATAAGTTTTAAATACTGAGCCAATTTCTTTGGTTATATTATTTGCAGAAAACAAAAGAAATATAATACTTTAAATAAAAAACTAAAAACAAAATAAATATATTACCGTAATTTATCGTCGTTCTTCCACGAAGTCACCTGAATATGAGGCGGCGGCAAATAACTCCTCAATGACTGCACGAGCTGAATTGTGTCCAAAAGTACTGAAAAATACATCTTAGCATTATATATGAAAGACATGATTTCTAAAATATTACTAAATATTTTCAAGGTAAGCTGAAATACAATTGGACGATAATAATTATACAAATATGAATAAGAACTGTTTTAAAGGAGACAAAGACTATATATATAGGCATAATTTATCCAATAATAAGGTTGTATGAAAACTATAACAAAATATTTATTCCATACTTCAACATATTCTATGATGTGACCCATACTTTAAAGAAAAAGCTCAAAATTATTACAATGTAAAATAACAGCTATGTAAAAGTAATGGATTTAATTATGCTGTTTTTTCTTGTAATTATATAGTTTTAAGTACTTATTTTAAGAGGATGTTTTCTTGGTAAGACTCAACAAGAATTAGTTGATATTATTTAAATGTATTTGTTGTTGTCCCAACAAATAAGAACTGAATTAGTAAAACTGATTATATATATTCATACATATATATGTTAAGCTACTCAGAACTATTGAGGAGGTACATAACTTACTCTTCTGCAATTGCTCGCTCTGCTTGCCGTAGGGCTTGCACATGGCCGGGCGCACACAGGGCCGCATCCGCTGCAGGTTACGCGCTAACTCTGCGAAAGCGCGCACCACACGCTCCTGACCTCCGCCCGCAGCGCTCCCCGCACCGCTCCCACTGCCTCCACCACCAGACAACCCCTCCAGACTCTCCAAATTAGCTCTAGATAATAAGATATACTAGTACTTTCTTTTTGAAATTATCAAATTAATTACACATAGTAACAACAATAAATTTCGACAGATATGTATTATATGTGCTGTATAAACCATTGTCTCAACAAAAGCAGAAACTAATGAGTTAGAAATATTAAGGATTTTATTTTCACCTAGGTGTAATAGATACAATTTCATTTGGTTATTATGAAATATATATTATTGCTTGTACTTGAGTAGGGTTCTATAATTTAATGTGAAATAAAATATAATGTAATGGATATGTCACATTCATATGATTCCAATTAGGATCAGACGCACTGCAGTCTTTGCACATTAATTACCTCAAAAAGTCTGTGAGCTTGTGCTCATCAGAATAGTGATGTTTGGACTTAGTTTCCAGGCTAGACTGTGAAGAGGCCGAAGAACGTTGTTGTGAGTGGCTGTACTTATCCATGGAGGACTGATGGGCCATTGACCTGGTCTGATGCTGCAGCAGCATTTGCTGGTGCTGCGACAGTTTGTCTTGTGAGCGACGGTCTGCTTTCTCACCAGTCATGCTGGCTAAAATGTGAACATTCAAAAATTAACTAGACTTGTATTTTATTATTTCTTTATATATTATGATAAGGCACAGGCATGCATTTAAAATTTTTACAATTTTATTTAATAGTTTACATAAGAAATTACAAAAAAATAGTCACCTAGAATATAATATAAAGTATTTGAAAAAGTTAAAGATCACTAAACCAACATGGTACTTTTAAGAACCAGCCATTATACCACTTTCGGGCCATATTAATGGAGCCATAATTCAAAGTAGTTAAATGAATTATTATTTAAATTCAACGCATGTGTATTCACCGTTGAACGTTGACTAGTCGTTATTGACTAGTGACAAACAATCAATATGATTATTGTTATCAATATTATTATTATTATTGAAAAAAAAAATTTACATTTCATTTAACCCTCCGACCGGGCATCTCGCGATTACCGCGTGCAGTAGCTACTAATTTAATTTTACACGTTCCGCGATTTGGACATGCTTGTATTTTTTATGTTTATTGACGTTGTTATTCTACGATTTTTGTTTTGGTAGATTCATATTCCTTCCAATAATCTTGCTAGATGGCTCAATACTCATACAGCCTTTTGTTCTCAAAGGGATATGTTTTATTGTTGTGATTTGGTTGTTGACATTTATATAATATTATATTTTATTTTTTATAATTACATTTATAATTATGTAAATCATGTTAATGTTATATGTTTATTACATGTTGTTATATGTTAAAGTTCCACTAAAAAGTATTTCTTTTGCTATTTACAAAAAAAATATATGTGTTCTGAGGATTTAACCAGGATGCTCACTCCAGTCCTGATAAAAGTGGATTAACTTTGATTGTACATATAAAACTTAATCACTTCTCAAATTGGAAGATTAATTGTTGAATGTTTTGACAACTTATGACAATAAAAAAAAATTAA
This sequence comes from Pharmacophagus antenor, assembly GCA_018245475.1. Classification (NCBI taxonomy): domain Eukaryota; kingdom Metazoa; phylum Arthropoda; class Insecta; order Lepidoptera; family Papilionidae; genus Pharmacophagus; species Pharmacophagus antenor. The sequence continues at coordinate 11,205 of DWQX01002522.1, read as the reverse complement.
ACCAAAAAGAAAAACATAATTAAATAAAAAAGAAAAATTTTTGTTACTGTTTTGTATTAGTAATTTTATAGAGGCCGTCACCGTGAACCATGGCAGTTTATTATTTGTTATGTAATTTTATCGGGAATGTGTGAGAGCAGAGAAATTAATCTATGCAAACAAAATATATACAAACTATTTAAATTTTAAAACGTTTACTAATACAGTGTTATTTCTATTTAATATTATTTTAGATTTACTGAAAATCCACATAACACATGGATTTTGATATTAAGGCAGCGACTCACTGAGTGCGGCGATATGCGGCGCTATCGGCAGCTGGTAGTCCTGCGCCAGGGCCGAGCCCCGCAGCAGTCGCTCCACTGCCTGACTGTCGGACAGGTTTGAACTGCCCGCATCTATACATGTTAAGGAAGCCCTTCGAGTTATCAAGAACTACTTAATTCTATGTACATATTAGTAATGGAAACAGTAGAGAATATGCATATTTAAAAAAAACCCATAAGCAAATATTTTTTATAACTATAATTACACTTGTGTGAGTCAGTATTTTACCAAATTTATTTTTAAAAAGATTGGAAATGTAAATGTTTAAAATTGGTCATCATTATTATCTGATGATTTAGCTTTGTTTGTTAATGACATTGTTTTGTTAGTCTTTGCTATATAACACCAAGCAAACAGTATGTGGTTTTTAAAATGTTCATATCAGTTTGCAAACTTTAATTATTTTATAAAGTAATTACCTTCAATAATAGAAATTTTGTTACTATTATGTAGCCATGTAGAGGATTAAATCAAGAAATATAAAAAGGATATAAATATTCCCCATTGATTACATAATCCATTGATGACATGCATCTTTTTTTCAATTTTTTTTTAAACAATAAGCCTATCTAAAACTAGCATATGGGATATTTTTAATTAACTCTCAGTTACTCTTAATAATTACTTTTTAACAAGGTTATAAAAAGCCATTGTTATAATTAAAATATAATAATTAGATATAGATTGACAGTCATAAAATATTACTATCAATTAGATGTAGCAGTTTAGTAATTAGGTACTACATAGAAAACAGTATTATATAATTTATATGTTAGTAATCAAACATTTATAACTTAAAATATATAAAATAAATATTTATGTGATGGTTATTAGTTAAGCTTACAGATACCTTTAGAAAAGATTATTTATAACCTGGTATGTATGTAGGCTGTTGAGATAAATGTTGCTGTATAGATTTTTGTGTCATCTCTAGTTGATTCTTGTAATAGCGACATGCAGGATTTGGACAATTCTGTACCACTTCTATTATAAATTCTTTTTCCATACCAAATTGTTCCCTACCAATTGTATATGATTCGACAACCTAAAGGAAATATTTTTTTATTATATAAATAATTATTTTTGTGGCACTATTATTATAATTTGAGAAAAATTTACCGCTCTAACTGTAGCTTCAAGACCAAGATGTAATCCATGTGGGCCATTCATATGCTTTAACATTACTGCATTGGCAAAATGTTCATAAGGCAAAATTATTTTTCCATTTTCACGTAATATTAATCTTCCTTGGGTATCTAAACCAACTCTAGAAGCCATCATTCTGGAAAACCATTTATAAATTACATAAAGATAACAAAATTTATGTAAAATTTATTTTGTGCTATTGTGAAATACAAAATGCTACGCAAATCCTCGACTAAAAAAAAGGGGAGAGGAATTACTGTAAATAAGCTGCACTAGGCAACATGGACGATTCCTTGAGATCACTGAAACATTGTAAAAGCTCTATACTAGGACTCCAGCCTTTATTCTGCAAGTACAACTGCAAAAGCATATAAAGCTTTTCGGTGACGTATCCTTCAGCACCGTGCGGCGTTGCGGCTCCTGACGAACTTGCCGCACTACTGGCACTGCCTGTGCTTTTTGCTAAAACACTCTTCATGGTCTCCGCCAGATCCATCTTATAGATGTCTAAATAAGTCCTCTTTTGGGAATCCTATAAGAAAATACACAATCAAAAAGTAACAACCATAATCAATAGTGGCATACGTTTTGTGTGCAGTATTTGGGATCATACTGAAAAATAAATAACATTTACCAGAATGATAATATCTTCGTGCTAGCAATTTCAAATAAAATAGTTGTCACAATCTTACGAAATAATAATCAATAGAGTTAAAGAAATATACCAAAAAATTTAGTATAAACGCTTCTTTTCTTTCTTTGACACTGTCAAACAGTGCTACCTTTGAGTCAAAAAACAGATTAAATACCATTATAAACTTAACAGTAAGAATAAAAAAATAATATCGAAAGTATTTGAACCTTATAAATATTATGAAGCATGAAGCAAACACTAGTATGATTTTTTTTTATTCTTTCGTCTTCAAAATATTTTTTTGTATATATTGAACACCAAACATCAATGTATAAAGTTTTTTGTATTATTCTATATGCATTATGAAAGGTGTTAGTTAGATACTTATAATAATTCTAGGCAGACCCAAATACTTAACTAATTTAATCGTATTATAACAATAACTATTACATAAACAAATAAGATCAATTAAAAAATATATATTTTAAAGTTTTCTTCAACCGTTATAGAATACGTGAAAGAGCTTAAAATAAACATTAAAAGCTATATTTAAAATAATATATTGCTTCTGTTATCAGGGCGGGATCGTAATAGATACTAAAACTCAGCTAAAAATTGAGATTCCTATTTCTATAAAAATAATAACTGTCAATGTATTTTTTTATTTGCCTTATTTTCAAAGCTTATGTTACTCAGGACTCACTTAATTTTTGACCATGGATGAACTAATCATAGGAACTTACGAAGGGTTTTTACTTGGATACTCTTTACGCACTGAAGATAATGTAAGTAGCAGAAATTTTAATGAATGTATAAATCATCCTGTATTGTAATATTTTTTCATTATAGGTTAGGACATTAAAACAAACTTTCGCAACACATTCACACACAGCATCAGTACGATGTATTTCTATTGCTGGAAAATTTCTTGCCTCAGGAGGAACAGATGACAAGGTTGTTGTAATAGATATGAAAACTCGTAAAGAACATACCGTTCTTATGAACCATGATGGTACAATTAACGCAGTAGCTTTTACTAATAGTGGCACACATTTGTTAACTGGCAGCGATGATGGTTCAATTATTATCACTCGAACAGGAAATTGGCAAGTAGAAAAAATTTGGAAAAAGGCACATAGAGGTAAATTTTCTCTTGATATTCATAACAGAATAAAATAAAAATGTATGTCATATATTAATTTACAAATCTTTTATCACAGATTTATTATAATTGTTATTAACTTTATTAATTGCTTTTTTAAACAAAAAAAAATCTGTTTCATTTAACATTTTAGACAATTATACTATTAATAGCCAATTCATAAAATTTTAGGACAACCAGTTACTGCTTTGGCTATTCATCCATCAGACAAAATGGCACTGAGTATTGGCGGTGATAAAACATTGCGAACATGGAATTTAATTAAAGGACGGCAAGCTTTTACTGTTAATCTCTCCAGTAAAGGGGTAATCATGCCAACAGAAATTAAATTTTCACCTGGTGGTGATAGATTTTCACTGCTTTATTTGCAAACTGTTGATATTTGGACAATAAGCAAAGCCGGCATTGAAAAACGAATATCATGTAATTCAAAACCTGCATCAGTGCAATGGATTAATGATGATAGAATATATGTGGGTCTAGAGAATGGAAACATTATAACTTTAAATATAATGGACAGTCAAGCACTTACATATCAGGCACATAAACAAAGAGTTAAGTGTTTGCATTTTGAAAATAACATTCTCTATTCAGCATCCAGCTCAGGGGAACTGAAAACTTGGTCAGTTCAAGATAAAATATTAACTGAGATATGCAATGTCAATGCATCATGTAGGGTTACTTGTATAACATTAAATAGTCAAAACCATCTTATTAAAAAAGAAGAATCTGATGAAGAAAGCAATGAGGATGCTCTACATGACAATATAGAAAGTGATGATTGTGAAAGTATAAATACAAAGGTGCCTGTGAAAAGGAAACCAGGTGCATATGTTACTATATCATATGGGAACGATGAAGATAAACAAAATAAAAGTTCAGTAATTCCCCCTACAAAGAAAAATAAAAAAAGACACAATAAGAAATTAAAAAATAAAACTGAGTAAAACTACTGTATTTAAATTATCATTCTTATGCCATTACATTTTACTTAACACATTGAGCCTGACATCTGTTCCTAGGGACCAGTAGTGAGTGACCTTTTCATTAGGCCAATGTTGTAACCTAGAGGACCAGCACTATTTTTCAATGTTAGTGTGTTGTCTATTTGTTTTAATTTTTTACTGTACATATAAACTGACGATAGTTTGTCCGAAATAAATAAAAAAAAAAACAAAATAATTGTGGAAAAATAGAAAATGTTGGTTTTAAAGGTGTTACATACAAAGTATTGATGATATAATTTTTAAAAAGAATGTCTTGAAGCTCCCTTGTACTTTTTTATACTTCGTTTTTTTGAATTTTTATTAACTTTAATTTACCTTGCAATCAAAACAACATCGTATTTTTCGCGCATTATTTGTCGCGACTATTATTAGATAATACCTCTAGATAGCCCATATTATTAGTAACAAAATCCTTCTAATCGGAACAATATTATTTACTCTCAAAAAATATGTACTGCGATGTTAACCGCTTTGACAACTTAATATTTCTGATATCTGCGATTACAGCATTTCGGCGTAAAAGCCACGGGCATTGCCTCTAATTCAGAATTTTTCAACATTATTTTTATTCAAATCGATCATTTTCCAGAGCACCTCATATTTATAAAGTTTACAACCTCTTGACTCGGCAAAAATACATTTAATGAAGTGTTGGTTTTATTAAAAACAAATTTATCTAGGTCTTCCAAATTTCCGAATCTTTTGTAAATTAGTCATTAATAATGTAAATTATTAATAAATATATAAAAAAAACCGTTTTATTACACGAAATATAGTCCTAAACTTTGGAACAGTCTTCTGTTACTTTTATTATAATACTCTTGTATTAACCCTATTGGGGTTTGTTTACATAAATTCTATCTTCATTATGGCCCAAATATTATTAGTAAATTTCACCGAATAACATAATTATCTCAATCTAAAAAATATTTAGTTTATAGATGTTTGATGTTAGTAAAAAATCAATAGAAAGAGTACTGAAGCTTACTGAAAGTTGAAGATGATAAGAAAAAACAGAATAATTACTGTAGATTATATTTTCATCACCTCACAAAATGTAAATAATAATAACATTACACATTGCTTGGAAAGGAAAAGACTATGCGGTTTACACTTTGGTTTCTTTATTAATAAATAATAATCTTTCATCTGAACACACCACAATACATAAATAATAGTTGTAAGTTCATAATAAATTAATTTGGTCCCAAAATAAATATTTAAATAATTTAAGGGAAAGGAATAAAAAAAATCAACAATGGTTAAAGTACTCATCAATTTTGGCAATTGTTAAAGGACTACTTACATTTATATTATTAAACCTTAAATGAAATAAATATCCTCAACGTGCAAGGTACATTCGGTCGTAAATTAATATCTAGCACACTTGTTTTTTCACGTTCGTTTCAAATTCGAGACCATATTTACATGTTAAATTAACTACAGAATCAAACACACACCATAGAGACCAAGAGTAACACTTAGATAAAACCTATTTTTTGCCTAAGGAAACTATAAAAGCCTGTCTAAAACATCAAAAATCACACATTGTACAAACCAAGTGTTGTTATTGGAATGTTAAAACAATAAAGAAGAAACTGTCTATTGTATAGTTCTATGGTATAAATACTGTTGGCAGGGTAAATATATTTATATCTCGGTACAATTATGATGAGATCACATAGTTTAATTAATGATTTTTAATGTAATTTTAATCATAAATTTAGGTATTGGCAACCGTGAGTGTTCGGTTATATTATTACTAAGTACATTTTGTGCAATAACATTGATAAATAAATGCCAAAGTTACTAAAATCTGTTTGCTTTCAAATACGACTATAAATCTAGAATATATGATCGCGTCGACGATGTCGATGCGGTGAATAGCTATTACATTAGTATATATCTTATCATTTCAAAATTTCTAAGAAAAATGCTAACGTAAGTAGTTTAATTTTAACTTACAAATTGATCCTTATGACTAGATTGAGCCAGTATTTTTCAAACAGTCAATTATGTCGTATCCAATATTTACGAAGAAAAAACTGACACAATAAATACGAAATGTAGGAACGACAAAGGTCATTGATAAGCATTTAATACGCAATTAAAGCGTCAATACCTTAGCATAGTGTGTCAATATATTGTGATCATTTACACAAATCTCTTCAAAAATTCACTAAAATTTCGTATAATATATTTCGTTCCTTCGTTCGAAGCAGTAACCGCCACTCTAAACTCTAAGCTTATAGGTCAGATGGCACTCGTAACGCAATCAGACACAGCTGTAGTATCCTATCTCATCAGTGTAAAGTTTAAATTCAGTCGCGTACACTTCCAGTCAGTACAATTAATGTCTAAAATTAAACGTGTAGATAAATAAAACTGAATAGTGCTATATGTTAAAAGTGAAAAATGGATTGTTATTTTACCAATAACTTCAGACAGGCTTGAATATTACAGGTACATTTCATAGCAAGAGAGATGTCTACAAACTTATACAATTTTTATAACAGCATTTTATATAGCCTCTATATTATAACCATAAATCATTAACTTTAATTCGTAGAAAAATTATTACTAAACAGAATTATTATTTTTTCAACGAAAAAAGAGAAGCAAATTAGCAATCGTTTTATTTAGTTATTTAAATTTCCACAAAATTTATAGAAATCTTATGACTATCTATACAACAAAAAGGCAAGAAATTAATTTAGAGGAAATCAGATAAATTAAAACCAAGTGAGTTTGATGAAAGTTAAATACAGTCGAAATTATAATATATATGTACAAAGATTAGCACAAAAAGTAGTTTGTTGTACAAAAACAATACTGATAGAATTTTATGTGGAGCATTTATTCTGATCATTGCTAATCCATTGTAGATAAGTTTGCAAATAAATTGTTTATTAAGTAGACACATTTAGATTTACGATCACGTACATTTTTCTAGTAACACTAAAAATTTTGATTTTAAGAATTAGAATTTATCCTAAAGACAATAGTACAAAAACAAACCACAAAGGTTTTACGATTCTAGAATCTAAAAAGTTTATATAATCATGTCAAAGCAAACTGCATCTTTGGTGCATACTAGCGCTCTTGGAGTTTTCTGGTAATTCGGAACTGAAATCGTAACTAAATCGCAGCACTCCGATTTCTCGGTATTGCATCTTTGGATACTAGTATCATTCATATGAAATTTATTAATTTCTTCTTCTGCATCAATTAAAAAGGCATTCATACCTTTATTACTGGTGAATGACTACATCATACAACACAGTATCAATAGTTCCATATTACCAGAAAGTCGAATTTATATTTTTCTACATTAAATGAACCAGTTCTGTGAAGTATTTAGTATGCAAGTGATGGTAATACCGTCGTTCGACGTTTGATTGTCTATTTCTTCTTAGCCTTTTTTTCCGCTTTTTTGAGTGCTTTAAGATGCTTATCGTGAGCGGCGCGGAGCTCCTTAAGGCGCCGCTTCATGCGGCGGCGGTGGTCCCCGCCCAGCCCGAGCAGCTTGAGATCGGCCGAGCTGAGCGCCAGCAAAAGCACTCCGTCGACGCCCCGCGCCGCGAACGCGCCCGCGTGCCGCTCCAGTCCTTCGCCCAAACCCGACACCCATTGCCATACCTGATATTATATAATTGCTATAATATTGCGTTTAAGACTGCCTATCCATAATTGTAAACACATATTAATGTTCAAATAACAAATGGCTAATTTTAACCACGAGTGTAGTGTTTTATTTTACCTGTTTTAATTCTAACAAAAATGGTTTAGAAGATAACTACGGCCAATTACTATATCGCTTGTTTACATAAAAAATACATATTTTTTTGTTCTTATTCATGACTTAGACGTACTTTTCAGTTATTCTTTTCTACTTTTTTACGAGATGCAATCATATTACCTGCTGCTTGCTCCATTGGTTAATGGGTTGCGTTGCGAGTGCGGCGGGCGGAGGCGACAGGCTCACCTCGGAGGCGGCCGCCGACAGCGGCTGCCACGGCACCTCGCCGCCGACTACACAAGCCGGAGCTTTCTTCACTACAACCACACCCGCAACCTTCACTCGCCGTCCGCTCTCGACGTACACGACACGCGCTACTGCGCCGCTCTTGTTTGCTTTTTACTAAGTCTTTTATTTATTAACCCCAACGTTACGGCACATCACCGGTCGCTGCGCTCTGTACACATTACATGTGTATAAAAATGTTTTGCGATTTTGTAATAACTATGCAATTTGGAATGATACAAACGTTTTTTTTAATAATTTTAATTATACGTATTTTAAAAGGATTGAGAAACTAGTTTTGACGCGCATATATCTCGCTAGCTACCTACGACTATCTCTAGTCGTAGACACAGGGTATCGCGTCATTCCAGCTAAATTTGGCGCGCATAATGATAAGGTTAAATATGCAACATTTTTATTTTGCTAAAAGCTAGTCAAGAGCGGCACAAAGTGTATATCGAGCATAAGAGGGACTTCATTGGCAACGGAATACGATTCTAATTTTTTTTTATTTTACCTGATTTACTATGTAACAAATATTTCAATTGTGTTATTTTTGTACTGTTATTATAACAAATCATTAAATTACACAGTTGACTAAGAAGTTTAAATGCCTTATGGAAAAGCAAAAATAAGTTACACTATATGTTGTGCAAAATTGCATTAGTGCCCATGAATATTTAAGATCATAATGTCTTAGATTATGGCAATTAATATTTCTTTTCTGACATTTTACAAGCTCGGCTTTTGCTCGATTTTACTTCTAAAAAAACTTAGTATGAAAATGCTGCATTTTTGTTGTTCATCACATATCCGTATTTAATCCGTTATATGTTGATATAACACTTTAATAAATTTATAAATTATTGAAAATATTTCAAAATGTCATTCCGCCGCCAATGTATTTAAAGAGATTTTAAGAACTAGTCTTTTGCAAGTGAGAACGGGTGTTTTATTGTATGAACAAATTTACAAGAACTAGAGATTTGCATGCACAATTTTATAATTAATCAAAATTAAATAAAAGATGACTAACACAATTGACCTGGAAAGATGATACGATTATTGTTATATATGGACGCAATGCAAGATTTCATATAAACTAATGGGAGATTTGCCCTTTCATGAATTAAAATTATTATTGTTAATTAACATCAACAAAAAATCAACACACAGCACACAAACTGCAAACATAATGACTATATGATACCAACACCAAAATATAAGCTCAGTAGACTACCATAAAAAGCCATTAAATAAATATGAATTTGTCATAGAGCGCACTCTACGAGTTCTAGGTTAGGAACAAAACTTGTTTTAAATAAGTGATAACAACATAAACCTCATTATTAAAGGTAATAATATATTTATTGATGTGAGCCACAAAATTATAGACGCTTTTAAGTGTAGTTAATATAATAAATATAAAAAAAAAACTATTTTAAGTACTGAATTCTGAATGGTGGTAAGGACTTTTCGAAGCCCCCTAGTTTATTCCGTTAACTACCACAGTCAATATAAATCGGCCCCTATTAACTCTGAGGCACGGCGGGATTAAAGTGTCCCACCTTTTTGATGTATTTCACGGCACGGTGGGTCATTTTAGTCCCACCTCGAAATCTTGCCGTCGCTGCATGTGCATAAGTTTATATTTTTGGCCTTATTTATGTGAAGCAGTTCGTAATGTCTTCAAACAATATTACAAATATATTCCTATTTTGTTACGTTTTTATATAATTATGTTTTTATATATGTTTTACATTTGTTAATTAAAATATACCAATTATGTTTCATTAAAAACCTAATTCTTATGCAACATGAGTCTGTTTTTGATCTGAAATCCTGTGCCTCAGAGTTAAAGCAATACTGTATTTCGTCATTTATGTTTTGAGCGAGCACGCTTCACCATCTAAGGCCTTATTGTCACTTAACATCGTGTGTCAATTGAGGTTAACTGTTATTCAATTACCAAAAAAGCTTTAACGATCCAATTTCAATCAACGTAAGAAGAGTATTCATTGACGTTTTGTTTTTAATTAGTGGCAAGTAATTTAGAAGGATTAAATATCCTTCTAAATAAAAAAAATATTAAGTACTGCAAGAATTCATCCAATTTATTAAAATTAAAAACTATGTTTTAGTTACAATTTTAACCTATTCGCCGCCAAGCCAAAATTATATGAAGTCCTCCCCATCGCCATTTATTTTTTGAATGTTATTGTTTACCAAAGCTCGGTTATTTCTTATAAGAGCCCATATATTACCGTACAATCATTTATAATCATAAAACCAAAGATGAGTACACTTGTAGCTGGCAATTAGAATTCAACAGGACTCGACATTCTTTTTTATTTGGGTACGTTTTAGTGGAAAACAAATTAGATACGACACAGATCGAAGAAATAATGAAAATGCAATAAAACCAATTGTTAAACGTTTTAATAACGTGATGAAGTCCCTACATAATCCTGGCAAAATCTAGTTACTGTGCAGTCTTTAGTATTATTGCGTGGCCGTCTTTCCTTTCGGCAATATACAGAGTTACTGGTAGCTCGACGTCTTCCTGCTGGGACGAGATAGGGGAGCTTTAATGCTATAAATTTAACCCCCCCTTTGTACGGCCGAATATTAATAGTTTTCGATATATATGAATTTTAAAGGATTTTGAAAAATTCCCCAAATTCGGTATTTTTAAATACACAATAAGAAAACTACATTGTAAATCACTATTTTATGATTATTTTGGGTCATTAACGAAAGGCAGGTATAAAAAATAATCCTTAAACTAAATAATAAAAAACTTGTTCTGGCAAATAAACATTTATTATTATTTTATCCTGGACTTCAAGTAATATTTACCCTTTTCTCTATTTCCTGTTTTTGCTATTATTATATTATATATTAT
>DWQX01002521.1:0-21403 GCA_018245475.1 Pharmacophagus antenor | reverse complement strand
CGCTGTTAGTCTTAGACGACTATTACAGCTTTATCGAAACTGGCTCGCGAATCCGGTGATTCGCGAGCTATCAAAGACATACATAATAGATACTTTGGCTATTAGACACTATTTTATTTTTCTATTTACCTTTATTAGGATTATGATTTCACTGAGTTTGCAGCAATTTTAAGTTTACCCATTCTTTTAAAACTTTTAAATTCAATGTTTGATACTTCTGCAACGAAAACTTTTTTAAATTTTTCTAAAGAGACAGAAAATTAAAAGAAATGAAGAAAATATTTTAAAACAACATATAAAATTTAAAATTTGCAGCTAGTTTGTAATGATGGCAACTGTTTATATGGAACAAGGTATATACGTAATAGGGCCGGAGTATCCGCTATCTTCGGGGTCGTCTTAATCACGACCCGGTGACCATTACTCAGGAGTGCGGTCCTAATTGCCGCATTTGTAGGTCGCGAACCACCGCGCGCTACGCGCGAACAAGTTAAGAGCTAGTCTACGGCAGGAAGGACCGAAAAAATTATTTACATTATGTCAGACGCGCCGAATAATAATCATATAAAGAAAATGGATGACGCTACGGTTTTTCGGACCCGCCTGGCTAACTACCATCCACAACGTCAGTCTGTCGTCGTAACAGCATTGCTGTGTTTCGGCAGTCATACATCCAAAAGTTGGTATTCTGGGCGAACACGCCTCACCGCCGCATTGTTACTTAACATCAGGTGAAATAGAGATCAATTGTTAGCCCATAACCATTAAAAAAGTACTTTCTTCAACATAGCAGTTTTTAATTTATCACATTTATTTATTCTTTATTTGTAACAATTTTTATTAATAATAGACTTAGATTTAACTACAATTTAAAACATGATGCTCACTAGCAATGACACTGTAGGTGCCGAAGCGTGCGCGCCCAGAATAATGCAGCTTTCACGTGTATATCAGAACACATCCAAGCTATTATGGCCGGAAGGTTGACATTGAGAGTGTTAGGCGATTCAGGCCTGGCTAGTCAGGCGAATTTTAAAAATCCTATCATTATCCAGATTCCACTACCAATATGTCTCAAATAAACGGTAAACCTCTGCGCCATAGAGGCAGTCATACACAAAAAGTTTACTAAGGCCATATTAAAAAATAAAGATTTAAAATGCATAAAAAAAGGAAAAAAATATCAACTAACGTCCTTAGATAACAATATAAACAACAAAATGAGGTAATAATAAGTAGAAACGAACGTTTTGATAAGATTTAGCTCTGAGTAACAATTATCGACATACAACCGTAATATTATGTATAATTAATATCAATAACATATTTGCCATAACTGTACTAAAAACGTTTCATTGTACACTCGTAACTGAACATAACGTGTACGTATATTAACAAAGCCATGTTAAAAAAGCAATGTTACAAATTTTGCAGCTTAAGCACTACTCTAAAATACATTACCACCTTGTAAAATATACCCCGAGTTGGTAACCCCTGTCGGCTGAGATTGGCTCATTAATTTAACAGCGTGCAACACTTAAGCCGGGCGCGCCAACATTTTCGCAAATGAAGTGGCGGGAGCATCTTCAAATTATTTTACTTGCGAGACGCTTGAAATCGATACTTAAGTAGTGTTAACAAGGTCACATTTTGTTTGGTCGACACTTTGCCAAATGCAATACGCTGTTTGTTTTGTCGACTCTAAGGTAAGTTCGGTACATTGTCGTTACTCTGATTGCAGGTGCTGAGGGAGGGAGGGGGGAGGGGGTTGGAAGGAATATGGGCTTTGATTTGTTAGGTAATTCCCGTGCCTAACGCTCCCTGTGATATTAGCCACTTCGTCTTAATTTAAGCTTGGTTACTACAATCTTTAATTACACCTATTTGTAGCAATATTTCTCTTATTTATTTAACTTTAATGTAACACACATTTTAAATTAGTGTTATGGTACGAAAACCGAGACAACTTCACAATTAATTGTCAACGCTCTGGTTTTTTGTTTAAATTTGTTGAATTGCACTCCCTGAAGTACAACCCATCATTAACATTCGTTCAGCTGTTGCCGTGCAAAGTATTAGTAATCAATAAATAATATAACAGAACATAAAAATAGTATATATACGCATTCTCTTATTTATAATTATAAAAATCATCAAAAAAGGTTGTAATCTTATTAAAAGTAGTCAGTTTTTAATTTCTGTAGTTTAACACGTTGAGGCCGGCGAGACCTACCGGTGGGTCAATATGGCCCTCGTACCCGTGCCGTCATCTACGTGTTAATGTACAAATCGAAAAGGAAAGAAGACAAGTATTAAATATTATATATTTATTTCACATTTCTTGCTGCCATTGAGTTTTCACTTGTATGACCTTGTATGAACTTGTATGACCAACAAATATGTAAATATAAGCAGTTTGGTACAATCCATTCAGTTACTGATGTGGCGTTGAGTCAAAAATTTTAAGGCAATCCATACGGGCATTTCAGAAATTTGCTTAGGTTATTATATAAAAAAAACAAGTCTTTTATGTTTACTTTTATTGTACATATTTTAATCATTTTATGTAATAATTGTGTTTAGTCTAATGCATGCGTGTAATATAACAGAATTCTTATTAAATGAGTATTACTATTATAAAGACTTAGAAAGTTCTAGAACAAATTACTGAATTAAAAATCTACACTTCTTAATAGCAAATTACATTATAATGACGTAGGTTGATTAAAAACTAGACAAACATTGCACCCCACTTGCCTTAGGGGATGTAAGAGAACAACTGGCTAAGTCATAGTAAAAATAAAAAAAAATGAATCGTATCCAGTCAGTGGTTTATTTATTTTTAATATTATTTATTTCGAGTTTTTCGATTTGGATAAGGTTTTACGTACTTTAGAAATTACCAAATCATAAATGTCAAGTGGATGTATATGATAAACGTAGAATATTTACTTTTTAGGAAGCTACAATCAAAATATAATAGAATAACTGTGAATAATAACAAAAATAAAAAGAGAGTTACATTCGACAAACTATTTATAACGCGGTCTGTCAACTGGTTTCATTTATCAAGATTTGATTCTTACTTTGTTTACTGCAAATCATTAATATGGATTACAACGCTACTATTTAAGTTTTACAAAAAATGTAGCGTTACATAGAGATCACTTGTAACAATACCTAGATTTTGCTTATTTTTATTATTTTTTAATAATTTCTCACAATTATTTAATAACAAATGGTTGTTTCCAAGCTGTTTTTAACTTTGCGCTCAAAAAGAAAGGTGTAATTTAACAATTGTATCCGTAAATTGACATTATTTTTCCAAGTATACATGTAGATAAATATAAATGGTAAAACTGAATTCAAAATGTATTATATTTAGTCTATCTTTATTTTATTTATGGCAACATTGAACATTAGCATTTAGCCGAAACATGATCGTTAAGAATCCAATTACAAAATGTACGATTGATGTTTGGTCCCACAGATCATAACATAACATTAACTCGATATTGTTCACGATAATTCGCCATCATTTAAAATAAACGAGTCGCCATAAAAGCGACGCTATAGCTACTCCTTGGAGGATTGCTCGACTGGAGTATTAAACAGGCACCCCATTGCTAGTTATTCTTAATGACAGGCGTTTACAACGGACCCATATGCCGAGCTTTGCTCATGAAATACTATTGGGGTCATACTTTTAGCGTCCGTATGAAGTATTGTTGTTGTGATAAGATAAACTTGATTTGGTATCTGCGGTGGCATCTGTGTTAGTTGTTAATGTTATCAAATGAAATTGTTATTTATAAAGGGGATGACAATTTCACGAACAGAAATATTTTAGTTAGTAATAATATTAGCTAATATTTTCTTAAAATACTTGATTAGAAAATTAACGTCCTAATGTCAAAATACGTAAGCTGGTTGTTCTACTTTAAAAGTATTATATAATACGTAACAATTATGTATCAGATATATATTTGTGGAAAATACGTACTGGTCTATCAAATTATTTTATTTGTTTGAAGAACGATGATTCTTAAAGATAATGCACATCAATAATTATATATTATGTCATACCTTGATACAATATATTTTTTTATTCTTTATATTAATGGGGTCTTTGTTTTGAAGACACCTTGACCCCATCATAACGAATATATATACATATATATAAATACACACTAACTAATATATACACATTTAAAACAAAAAGAATCATCAAAGTTTTATACACGAAAACAGAGACAATATTGGTGTTATTTGCAAAAATTAAAAAAATATATATGAAAAGTCGTAAATTTGAATTCCACAAGAAAGAATTCATAACATTTAATCATCACTGCTGTATAAAAATGGATATTACATACAACTATTTGTCTATATGTACTAAAACATGTTATTAAGTTTTCGTCACATAAGTGTGATGTGATGGGGTTTATTAACTATATTGTAAACGCATTAATTACCCTAATTAAGTTCGATCGCCGATTATAAAGCTGCATTGTCCCGTTGGACAATTACCGAGTTGGTTGCTCGTAAATTCAGCGGCGAATATTTAATAATAATTGGCTTCCCTTTGTTTAACGGGTAGGGTGGGGTCACATTGTGTTGCCACCCACTTTGGTACCGTCTACAGAAGAAGCTACAATCTATTTAGTTATTCACATAACCGCAATTGCTTTAGTAAACTCTTTACAATGCCTTGTGATGATTCTGTAATAAACTACGTAAATTTCACCAGAAATGGTACGGATACTATCGAGTTCATTGTTCTAAAATAACCATTTTAGAACAATGAAAACCTTCTTAAGAAAGATTCTTAAACATTTTAACTGTCAACTGATATTGATCTATAAATGCTAAGTTTCATATTTTAAATTTGGTCTATACAAGGTTGTTGATTAAAGTTTATTAGTATTGAAGATTTCAAACGAATATCAAAACGTACACAACAGTACACACACAAAAAAAATGGTTCCTTTCCCTATTTCAAATTACATTTTAAAAGTTTATAAACTATCGTCTGACCTCAATCTCTTCTGATGGTAAACAGAGATGTAGTCGTATCGTATAATAGATTAAGCCGTTTCACTATGCTTTTGAAGAATCCACTTCATAGCACTACGGAAACCCTGACTCCGGGAGATAATTCCAATTTTTTGTTGTTCGCATTATGAAGGATGAAGTAAATATTAATTTAATTAATTTATATATTGTTTATGCACACAGATATCATGATAGAAAATACATAAATAAATAAATAGAAATTAAGTGTAAAGGCACTTATTTCCATATAAAATTTATTCCAGAAACCCTAATGTTGGAAAATAAAAGATGAATAAGAAATTTGGTGCACATTATTATATATACAAAGATAAAAAAAAATATACTTCTTAAATTTAATTTATATCAAATAAAAAAGAAAAGGATTAAAAAAATAAAAAATAAATAAAAAAGAAACTTAATTGAACAGTTTTAGGATATGAAAAAAATAATATCCTTTAGAGCGCTATTTTGAATAATTGTATTGTTCTAATCTCATGAACTGCAGAAGGAAGGGCATTTCAGAGTCTACCTGCTTGTACGGAAAAGCAGTAAGAATAAGATTCAGAACAGTGGAGCGGAAATTTTAGGTTTTGAGGTGGGATCTGCAGTTTACAGTATATTATAGCGGAACTGTTTTGCCGATGGTACATGCACGGTGGCTGGCTACACGGATAAGCCGGTTATGAACTGCCGTTAATGACGGCGTCATTTGCCCGGTGAGTTATAATTGGCACGATAGCGTTGCTCCCGTGCCGCCTGATAGTCGGGGTAATAACCCGCAAACGATAAAGTGAACCCGAAATTTATGTAACAATATGTAATGTAGTATATTACTTTATTAGTGGTCATATTATTGCGCACGATGTGTTGACCATCTTGGTTTACATACTACCATTATATATGTTTAAATCTTTGAAACTCAGCACGATATTAACTTACCACAAGATACATCGCCGATTTTTAAGAACACGCCTCATTTCGTTTTGTGTCGTTAATCGTACAATGTTCTCCAAACTGTATAGCATAATTTTATACTAATGTCATGTTGTCAATGAAATATCAAACAAATATAAATTCTCCCTAAGGTTGTATGAATTATGTTTATAGATATCAAAAGATAAAAAAGGGCCTATTGTAAAAATGACATTTTGGAAATGTGTCGTTATTCTAGATAACCTGCAAACTGCACTTAATAATTCTTTAGCTATTTTCATATAGTAGTTGGAATGTTCTTACATCACCTCTCTGTTTATTTTTTTTTAATAATGTGTTTATTTTTGTTTCAGGAGTTTGACTTATTGCTTTAATATATAGAGTTTAGGATCTCTTTAGGTGCCGCTCGAAATACAAACATCTGGTAGTTACGTTTTACTTTTCCAATGTTAAAACTTTAAAAATAAAATGAATCGAACAAAAAGAGCAAACTTTTTAAAACCAATTTTAATTGACATGAAGAATTAATTCGGTGACTTCACTATAATAATTATAATCTGTAGCAGGTGTCAAATCATTTTAAAGCCGGCAACCCTAAAAATTTTTCAAGTGACATGCAGGTTTTGACTTAAAGCGATGTGACACGTGGCAGAAAAGAACAAGCACGTGTTACTTTTTTATGATGCGAATATTGTGAACAGTATATAGTGAATAGTTGATCAGTAGATTTTTGAGTAACAATATTTTTTAAAGTTTTAAGTAGGCAAGGATTTTTCTTCTTCATCTGTAAAATGTTTTAATGGTGGAACTTATGTCGACTTCTTATAAGAACTCTATAAAAGAAGTAAAATCTAAAATTGCAGCTTACCGTTCATGTACATAAACAAAAATTGCGCTTCATATACAGAAACTTTTAATTTGTTAGAAACTGGGATACGAGACTGGAACAATTTTTACTATCACAAAACTGAACATTTTTAACAAATTCGTTTCCCTTTTGTTAAACGAAATATTTAAACGCATCAAAATCAATTCACACAGTAAATAAAAGCATTATTTAATGGACGCGGGTATGAGTGAAACTCATTCGGTTCACGCGTCGCTGGCCCGTAACATTAATCCGTTCGCCGATTTCCCGCCAATTAGTCGCGTTGCTAGGCAACGAGCGGCGAACCGTTATGGCCGAATGCTACGTGTTGCTAGTATTCACACAAAATATTGCACAAACCTGTGTTAATAAAATTTTTATGTTCATTTTTGCCTAATGGCAATTTGACGAAAGTTTTTTAACATAATTTAAATAATAATTTATCATAACATAAAATTTGTCTTACTGCGTACTTTTATGTCATATGCTGCAGAACAGTATAACTTTGTAAAAGAAGCAATCTGTCTGGAAACATAAACTCATACTCAAAATCAAATTTTCTTCACTAAATAGGATCTGTACTGTCACTTTCAATCGTTTAATTTACTGACAGTTCGCAACGCGCACCACTTTGTGAGCCGAGAGGAAACTCAGAAACAGAGAAAACTCATTAAATTTTTCAAAACTTTTACAAAAATTCAATTTACAAAACGATTATATTAATAAGCAAAAAATCATATAGGTGCCAATTCTGAGGACTATTAGCAGAATGTCTTCGAAATTCTGCGACATAACAGCAATTTACTACATATGTTTTATTTTGTATATACATTATTTTTATCTTAATTTTTTGAGTACAATTTGATAGATAAACTTCAGTTTTTGTAATTGCCAAATCTTTTTATCGTACTCGTTCCTATTTTGCGGTGCTGTATCACTATTTCACCAGGCGTCCGTGCGTAGAATTAATACTTCTGAATGTATATCATGAATTATTATATAATATTATGAATATATTTCAAGATTACGAACATTCCGAGCTATGAAATTATAAACTATATTATGAAAAATTATAAAATAATATTTATTGAAGTTGAATATATTTTTTTTAATATTTTAATTTGCCCTGTACTAATAATAGAATCGAATTCTTAGTATTATGGATATTATAAAAATACTTATAAATCAAGTTTCGCAAAAAAGCTTTATAAAGATCTTAAATATACATACATCTTAGATAACCAAAATCACGTCAGTACGAATCACTGCGTATATTCCAAAGGCATTTTTAATTGTCAATGGTCTCACGTTTGACGATGTTGCGTACATATAAGGCTGTGGATGTCGAAGCGTGCTCGTGCAGAATGCTGTGGCTGCCACATGCACAACAGCGAGAATCCAGCAACGCTGTTACGGCGACAGGTTGGCATCGAGGAGGAGCTTGCTAGGCGGGTTCAAAAGAGCCTCACCATTTCGGAATTGAATCCGTGACCTCCCTCTGAATTAGACAGGGAGTTACTAGTAAGATATTTTTGTCCCTTCTTGTAATGTTTAATATAGATTGAATATACACGAGTAGTTTGTTTTTCGATTCGGGAACTAAATTGGACCATTTTGTATACTATCATTCTGTTTGTTTTTTGCGTTTAAAATGTTTAACCATTACATGGTCGCCTGTTATTTCGAATGATTATTATGTAAACATGATCTAATATATTACAATATAAAAAAATCCCAATAATAAAGTTTGTTAAACGAGATGAGTTACAAATTAAATATTTGATATTAATCTTGCTCGAGAATAACAAAGAGGGATTTGTCATTGCCTTAGTGTTATAGATTTGATGTTGTACTACTGAAAAGTAAAAAAAAATCTAAAACCAAGAGGTTTAATACCTACTTTGTTTTTCAAATGACGGTTCTCTATTTCTTAGTGTTTTTCTTTTGACAATGACGTTTCACAGTGTTCATGGTCAAAGTCCAGGCTGTCAGGCGTCCAGATTTTATAAATATCACGGACTATCTTGAGTTGGTTAGTTATAACATAATATTTAAAAGCTAGAGCTTTTAAAAATTGTTTTCTAATGATCTCATTAACGCAGAATGAGCTCGGTGAGTGAGTGCGTCTTAAAATCTTACAGTATTTATAGTTTTTGTTTTAATTTTTAGAACGATATTCTCTCAAACAAGAATTTTCACTAGATTTTTCTTTACTTATATTTGATGGATTGTGGTAAGATTTATCGTTAGAATAGCTGGTAATATAGGTCTTTTTCTTAGTAGAATGTAACAAAATTTATTATAATAATAGTAAAAGAATTTCCTCTTTTATTATGTACAGAATTATATTGAATTCGCCACAGAAAGTGTTCGTGTAAGGATGTAAGGAGATCCGGGGCTTTGTAAGTGCGCCGGTAGTGGCAAGAGCAAAAAACGTCCGGCGCAGCTTACGACTGCAATCCGACCGATCTGAAGAGGAATTATGGGTCTACGATGCGATATCTTTAAAATGAATTAAAAGGTTTTATGTGGCCAGTGAATCCGCTGAATGTTACATTGAAATCGTAGCGAAAATGTAAGAATATAAAAAAGAGTTTTGAATAACTTAAAAGATTTTTGGCATTCTTTTAACGGTAACCAAGTTGGTGTAAAATGTGGTACCGAGGTTATTTTCAACTAGGTAAGTTATTGTTTTAAAACTATATAGTACTTCTAGTAATTACACCCGTTAATTATAAGTAACAAATGAAAAAGAATTGATGATTATTTATCATCTAAATATATTTATGTGTTTGTGCTGACAATACTTTCGATTAAGTCTTAAAAAAACTGTCTATGACGGTTAAGCCGCCACATAGCGATGTTACACTTTTAACACTCCGGTTTTTGTGTGTGCGGTTGCGAAATGCGCAGATAAATGATCGGTTTTAACGTTTGTGAGTATTCTTTGTCGGTTTTCGTCGCTCGTTCTTAATTTGTCCGCGTGCCGGCGCTCCCACATACATTATGCCCGACGCAAACAAACGCGACGGATTAGACCGGCCCGTAAGAGCGCTCCACGGACCGTACACAGGCTGATTTGTAATATATTTATTAAAAAAAAATATTTGATCATAATTTTATTCAAAAACTCTAAAAAACTAACAACATTTATTTGATTACATTTGACATTATATTACTGACATTTTTAATAGTTTTCTTTCCGAGTTCCTGGTTATTGGATGCTTTATTGTATTTAATATATCACTTTAAAAAGGTATAGTACAATGTTGTCACAAGTTATTAAAAATAATAAAAGTCGAACGTATTTTCGCATACAGAACTTTTTATCAAATATAGTTCCGTCAATTTGACGGGTCTCTTAATTTCAATGTTAATTATAAACGATTAAGAGAATATCGATAGATTATTATTTCATAAAGAAAAAAGTGATTTTAAAGCATTTTAGATTTTCACCTGGCTTAAATTATCTTTGCAGCTTATAAATATGAACAAAATATCAACTATGACAGGGAAAAATTGAAGACAACGTTATCGCTTATAAGAATTTAAATGTTACCCCAGATTACCAGTTACAAGACTTACAAAACCCGAAATGTACTTATCAAAATTATCTGTTATATAACGCTTGTAAAAGCTAATTTACTGTATTTTATTTCATTTATTATTATCTTTTAAAAATCGCATTCTTATTGCTAGATAGACGTATTTGAAAGTCAACAATATTTATTGAGTTTTTGCTCATTCTCTTTGAATTTTCTTTCATACCATTCTTTAAACTGCTAGTAAAAGTAAGCCCATTGGTTTGCCGTTTACGGTAACACCAAGGTTCCGGGATCTAATTCTGGCGAACATGAATAGTGGAGTTTGGATGGCATGAGGGTTTTTCTTAAAGCAGTAGCTACCACCCTCTTTACCAATCTGCCGCAATAGCTCCATGTTCCTGCAGAGGTATATGTGACAGCTAAAAGTATTCTAAGAAGCAAGCTCCACCATCTACTGCGTATTTATCACTCACAATCGAGTGAAATTGAGAATAAAAAATGGTTAAAGATGTAACGTTTTGCTCTCCTTGAGCTTCAAACTCTATACTTTGTAAATAGGAAAAAACAATAAAAAATTTTGCTTGAAAAATATAACACCCCGTAAACATCAGACCCATTTAAATTGATATAAATTAATCCTTTAGCAATGCGCCCCTCAAGAAAGAAATCCCATTACGTTCAAATTCGATTAACGTTTTAACAGGCCCTCCCCCCGCATTGCCTGAAGACCCGACTCTCACCCCCTGGATCTGTACTGCTTGGAATTCTAGCCGTCGGAAACTACTGTACTGAATGTCCGTAGCTAAATAAAATAGTTGGGTTCTATAGTATCAAGAGAAATAAGTCTAACAAGGAACCATGAGTAAATAATAAATAAATATAAATAAATGTTGGACATTTACCACACATAATATTGTAATCCCAAGATAGGTAGCGCAGCAGAACCTGTAATATATTAACAGAGTTTGATATACATACATAGATATATTTTTTTAAGAAATATGCATATATTAACAGCACAAAAGTAAATCGTAATCTATCATTTAATTTGTATTTGTTTTCTTAACGATTAAATGTTAAACAAAACTATTTCGGTGATCGCTCAGAATATTCATGGCTTCTCGTGTACGGCTGCCGGAAGACGGCGATGCTGTTGTGCAGTTGAATGCCTTTTTGTAGAGCAAGCCCAAACGGTTATGAAAATGATACAATTTTTATAACTTGAATTTAAGACATGCTTCCAATTTTCATTGATTAATTTTAATATAAATAACTGTTTCAGTATAATAAGCCAGTTTCGCCACTGCTGTAATGGCGACTGATCAAGACTGAGGACGGTAGCTAGACAGGCGGGTTCGAAAATATTACCACTATCCGATAATCTTAACTAAATTAATGTAATTTAGTTAATAAAAGCTTTTCATTTTTTATATCTATGAACTTTACTAGGAATATTCCTTCGAAGTACATAGTGATTCAAAAATGTTTTATTTAATTTGTCAGGAATTACATGCTACGGATAATTCTTACAATTATGCAATCTTTCATGTGAACTCTGTGCCTAATCTCACAATATGTATACATATATTGTAAATGTACATTAGAGAAAATCCGGATTTTTCTTATCTTATGCATTGATATATAGATAAATAAAAGAATGAAGTGTATACTTTGTGATGACAATAAAAAACCGATTAAAATCATTTTATAGTTATTTCCTTCGTCTAATCTCCGAAATCCTGAATCATTGATGTCATAAGTAGTAATTTATGTCAAAGCGTGTGACTTCTTTTTATTCGGGAAATTCCGAAAGTGTTTCTTTTTCACTGACGTGATAAATACGCCTGATCCGCCGCAAATCGATAACAAACAAAACGCTTGAGTATCATGCACACAAAATCGAATTTCGAATCAGACTTCGTACCGGAATTTAAATAACCGCATTTAATACTCAAGCGTGGACTCGTCGAATGCTGTTTAAAACCTATTTTCCTATGCCAACAACAAATCAAATAGGTCGGACATCTTCTATTACACTTTTACCACTACTTTAAGGTGACCATCAAGGTTCATTCTAAACAAGGATGCACTTAAATGTTGTATTACTTTATAGATGAAGATAACGTATTTCCTTATTAAATTCGAATCTATGTATAACTGCTTACGTAGTGCAGTGGTTTACTGCATGCCTTGTAATAACTTGTAATGACGCGGGTTTGATTCCCGAGCCACATGAGATGTGGAGTGTAGTTTGTAGTAAGGCTTTTTGAATCAGGCTAGCCAGCTACCACGCTCAATGCAATGTCCCACTATAATGGCATCGCCGTATTCTAGCAGTCATACACATGGGAGCCAAAAGTATTCTGGACAAGCACGCTTCTACCATCTACGAACTCATTGTCACTAAACATCTAGTGAAATTGAGATCTTATTAGCCCATCGTCGACATAAAAAGTTCCAGCCCATTACCATAATTATTAACACTACAAAATTATAGAACACCTCCATTCAAGATAATCCATTACTTCATTTGCAACACATCGACTTTCCATATTTGTATTTGAAAATGCGGTAATTGTGTGTTGTCATAGATTTGACAATTATTATTGATTTAAGCGTTACTTTGCGGAACTCCATGACCAAATGAAACATTAATTAATTTGCTAATTTCCGCTTTATTTAATCGCAAATACTTACTACCTTAAGACGTGTAGTGGTGAAACGCGTTGAGATTGTGTTTTACTCGTAGTATTTGCGATTAAATAAAGGGGAAATTAGGAAATTAATTTTTGTTTTACATAGTATTTGATTCCGATATATTACTATGTGTGTACTAACTCCAAATGTTCGAGTAGTATCCAACACGAATATAATCATAAATTGTACAAATAGGTAATTGAATAATAAATAAGTCTGGGCGAAACGAGAACATGTGGTGATAGTAATCTATGTACAAACACTCGACGGCGATCGGCCGCGGATCCGAGTCGAATAGTCATTCGAATACGGAATCGATTTCTACTCGACGTACTCGATTCCCACGGGAGGGTGACCACGAAATGTGATTCCGTTATTGGTGTATACGTCGATTTTTCATTATAATACAATCTTGTCTACAAAGATAATACGAAGTAGATAGTTTTGTCGGTGTGGTAGTATTGACTGGTACTATATTCACTTTTTACTTGACTCGTGGTTTAAAGTCGTGATATTTCAAGCCTAGGATAGCGCTAGTGGGGGGGGACGTGGTTGTGTTTGAAATGGGTAATCAGTTTAATTTTTTATTGGGGACGAACACCAAAAGAAAAATCACCATATAACCTTGAAACCTCTCAAAAGGATAATTTATCCAACTGTTCCCCCCCATACGAATAAAAATGGCATGTGAATCATAACACAATTGGCATACGATCGTTTTTCGGCAGGAACATGTACTGCGATTGTAGGTAACCCAGATGTCGTCGATGAAGAAGGCTTGTTAGGAATCGTTTTATATGATTTACTTCTATTTATGTATACCTCTTGTAATGCCTCAATTATGGACTTGTGTCTACAGAACCGGATTGTCCATGGTAGATGGACTTCCCGGATAAGTTGTACGTACCATCATGCGAGAGGTTCGGTAATGACGTCATCGGCGATGGCGCTTGACAACACTTCGATCAGTGATCCGCGCTAACAGGTGGGCCGGATGAGTCAATGGCGAAGGGATCGCACGCGGTCACCGCTGTACGCAACTCATACATTCCCGTTAAAGCCAACATGTTAAATCCTTTTCCACTTTATTTTTTGTTA
The DNA here is from genome assembly GCA_018245475.1 of Pharmacophagus antenor. Classification (NCBI taxonomy): domain Eukaryota; kingdom Metazoa; phylum Arthropoda; class Insecta; order Lepidoptera; family Papilionidae; genus Pharmacophagus; species Pharmacophagus antenor. The sequence continues at coordinate 7,207 of DWQX01002521.1, read as the reverse complement.
AAAAATTTCTATAATTATAGATATTTCAGTTTTGTGCATATATCTAGGTAATCTTATGTAAATATTTAAAAATATTAATTTTACTTGTTATTTTTCCATAATCTTACACTTACTAATTACTTTTTTTATGTAATCCGAGTTATCACGTCCTCAATTTCACATTAGGTTATGTGAAGATGAAACCGTAGATGGTGAAGCATGTTGCTTTGAATACTTCTGACTCTCACATGTGTCACTGTCGGAACACTGCAACGACATTATGGTGGCAGGTTAACATTGAGGTTGATACCTAACCAGGCGAGTTCGAAAAACCTTTCTACCATTCAGACTGCACTACTCCGGTGGCCTGGATTCGAACCCGGGACGACTGTGCCGCGGAGGCAGTCGTATTAAACATTATATTTATATATATTTTGGTTCATCATTTGTTATAACGCATTGGTGTCATCACACCTACACTATCTAATACTCGTAAGTATGAAAAATTAACACCATTTGTTTTGTCCCCACTAATTATATGGCTCTAGAATGGAAACCACCATAACGTGGGAAGCAGTCAAACATTATAATGGAATGGTAAGGTTAGATTTCCATCGTTATATTAAGGAAGGTTAAAGGATTCAATGATATCGTTTTAAGCGTTAAATTCATAGTCAGGAGCGAGGATGCCGCACAGTGCAGCACAGGGAATGACAATGAGCGGACACCCATTGCGCCGAAGCACGTCATTGATTTCGCTAATCCTGCGGGAATCTTAATGGGCATGCTCGGCGCGGCGGGAAATTACATCGGCACGTGTCGCCCCGCACGCCACAGCTAATGTTGATACAATGGGCGTATTTTTAAAATTATGTCGTTTTTAAGAATGGATACTTTAAAAAAAATTAATCTCCCTCCGGGTTTTTTTAAATCGGTAATGGGCTAACACTTGACCCCGATTTCACCATATTTTAATGACAACGAAGCCGTAGACGGTGAACCGTGTTCGCACAGAATACTTCTGGCTCTCACGTGTATTATTGCCGGAATACATCAATGCTGGAAAAGCCCTACGATGATCCAGACTCTACTGAAACTTAGACTTAGGAAACGATCCCGGGATCTCCTTGTTACAGGGCAAGATGTAAACTACTGCGCCACGGAGGTAGTCAAAGCCAGACGTGGCGTCGGTGGAGGTCCCAGATAGAATCCTTTTTAATGGCTAACATTTGGCCTGATCTTATATCGTCATTTGAAATTTTACTGTGATATTGTATAATGTATTGTAATTTAAAACTATTGCTATTGCGTTTAATATTAATTTAGAAAAGTGAATTGCGATTGCAAGGCAAAGAGAGAGATTTTTATTGCACCAATAAATATGTCCAAAGATAATATCTATTTATCATTTGATCCAATAGTAAAAAATATAGTTTCAAGTCTAACTTGGTATTATAATATATGTAAATTATAAATACTTAAAAGAAAATAAATTCAATTTCAAGTATTAACAAATATTAATAAATATCTTTTGACAGATTATTTTTTATTTGAATTTAAGATTCGAAGGCGATCGGACAGATCAATTTTCCATTAGAGCTACGGGTACAGATAATAGATAAAACTATCGCCGCTGCGACGTGCTCGTTACCGGGATACGGGGGTGCAGGGGACCCTATTATGTCAACTGACAGGTCCGAGAGCGCCCTGGGGGGGAATTATTTCAGTTTCGTTGATTTATTGTCGCTTTGGGAGCGTTAGGTGCTCGTTTTTGCGCTACACAGCGATAATTAGTACGTTTGATAACACGATAGTTTCACCGCGGCATTGATTTAATAAAACATAACAATTATTTTATAATTCCGCTTTTTTAATCGTTAATATTGATTGTAAATTATAATCGAGATTGTAATTCACATATAAAAATTATGCTATTTTAACGCTATAGCTTATACACACCTTCATTCGCTTACCACTCACCGCTTCCTTAGCCATCAGGCTGTGAAAAAAAAGACATATTAAACTTTTCAGCAGTACGCTGCTTGTTAGTGTTAACAAATAAATTGTAAATTACCGTAATAGTGTCGGTAATGAATTATATAAAGGTGAACCGTTTCTTCGGTAAATGTTTTGGTGACTAGGATTTCTGGAGATTTTAGCGGCGGCTTGTAAAATTTGTATTGTGTTAACAAGCAAGCAGCAATTGGATACGTTCAACCTTAGATCGAGATGGAGTCATTTCATCAAAAATACAAGCATGGGAATATAAAGAATAAAACTAGTATAAAAAAAATGTTATTTCATAAAATATTAAAAATAACCAGCGATTTTGAAATTTTGGTTGTAATCTATATAACCATTTATGGTTGTAATGTATTGTATTTTCAGGTTGTTAAATAATTAGCTCTTATCCAATACCTACCGGTTGTCACACTAGGATAAATAAGTCTCAAGCCGATAACAGTGTTCTTTATTCCTGTACATTAGGTAAGTGATAAAATTTGAAGGACACTTTATAAGAATTCATACAAAGGACAAAATTCTTAACACATTTGATTACATAATACCCGTAGTACAACTAATGTTATATCCTAAATATATAGCCCCAAAAGAACAAATTCTACACTGTTTATTCAATGAAATTAGGCGCGAATAATAATAAATTATTGCAACACTGTCGGCGGAATTAAGTTATTTTAAATATGAAAGCGCCAACTCATGCGTAACTAAATTCTTATTACGCTCATTTCAAATAAAGACATGGAAACCGCGGCGTTCGACGGAAATTTTAATTTCGAAGGGCATAAGTATCGTTTATTTTAATTTAACACGCAGTTGACTTCGAATGAACGAGAATGGCCGGTCGAAAAATTCGTGACTACCCCACACCCTGTCTTGTCTCCGAACAAAGGCGGCAAGGATAAATTTTACACACTATTTACCCGGTGACATGGCCACGTGATTGTGTTTAGTGCAAATTTGCATAATCGAATTTATTAAAAGTTAAATTAAAGTATTACGGTAATAATTCTATTAGCACTATCATGCGGATAAATTATTTGTTAGTTATATTAATGTTAAAAGTATGCTAAATGACTCTATATTGAAAGTTCCGTATTACATTTAGACAAGTGAAGTTGAAAGAAAGTATAATATTTACAGTTAATGTAAAATATTTTATGAATGCTGGTGTTATTGATACATAAAAGCAATGTGCATTTAATATTCTACTTGTTACATTTATGGTGTTAAATTTCAATAATATTTTTTATTATTTCAATAAAGTTAAATTTCGATTTATGGTATTAGTAAAATAAATACTGTGAAATGAATATGCAAGGAAGTGTAAAAATTTTTAAATAGATATATCTAAGTAAAATAAGATAGTGAATTTTATATTGCCTGTTATATTCTGTTTACAAAGAACAATACTTAAAAAAATTATATTCATTATTATTAATACCATATTATAGAAAAGATTATCAATCTGTGTCTATCTTTCAATAAAAGTTAAATGCAGTTACTTCGTCTCATTGTGAAATGTAACCAAACATTGCAGCTATGCTTAGGATTAAAACGAAATATGTATTGGCATTTATTGAATTACTATTTAATTTAATATATGCTTAGGATTTATTATATTATTTAATGCCAATACATTTATTACTGATTCAAAGTAATATTAAAAAATAAATTAGTGGCAAGTTATCGTTATCTTGGTTTAAAACGGTTAATACACTAAAAAAAGCATCAATCACGGTCGCGCGCTGTCAACTAACCCGCAATTACGCGAAATTCCCGCGCTTTATAAAGCCACAGATAAAAAAGGTAGTCACCCGTGACAAACAACGCCACCGGACGCCGCCTCTACGTCATCCTACACAATTAACCGATCCATCATTTTTGAACGCAACGGTGTTTTGCGCCGTTTTCACATTATGACTTTGTGACATCAGTTTCTTCTTTGTAAAACTTATTTCGAATCCTAATAGCGATACAAAGTAGAAATGGTCAAGAAATCATTTGCGTTTTAATATATTAGTTGAAAGATTAAGATTATAGGATTTTTTTCTGGAGTATTTTTAACTAGCGATGTGTCGGATATTTGTATTTATTTCTGTTTACAGGATATTGTAACCGAGTTTATTATATATCTATTGGGTAAACAAATTTATTTAATACGAAAATTAGCATGAAATTTATTGTAGATTAAACTTAATGCCTAAGCTCAACATCAATCTTTTACTGTCTACAACTCGCGCCAAAACGTCGAGGTATAAAATATCGTACTTCACAAATATTAACCCTATATAGACCCGAAGTTTACTTAACACTAAGTTGTCAGGACGCATCATTTGACGCGTTAACACTCATTAAAAATTCACTATACTTACAGGTAATTTCAGTTTTTTTCATCCTTTATGACAACATTGCTTTACATTTGTTCTAATGTAACTACATATAAGCATTAAATAACATATAAGATTACTACATCCTTGAAATGAAAAACTATGAAAAAAAATCCGTAAACGCTAAAATTCACATCAATTATTACAAGTTTATATCACCTTTCATCAAATACATGGCCAGCATCCAAAATTATGTATTAATTCCGCTACAAAACTCGTGTTCGTCTCGAGGGACTTTATTAGCGTCGGCGACCCACCCATTATACATTTTTAAACCGTATCCATATAAATTAATGTCAATCTCACCCCTGTGTAATATCAATCTCGCGTATAGTTGTTCGCGGATTACGTTACAAATAATATCATTTTGTACGGTGATTCGCCATGAATGGTGCTACCTCCGGCATTATGGTGTACCACGTCCGATTGTCGATGATACTTTATTTGTTGAAAATAAATTTTATTTTACTGTAGCGTATGAAATTCTCAAAGAGAACTTGGTTGAAATAAAATATGTAAAGCGTTTAAATATAATTCGTACAATAAATATTGCAGAAAAGGTTATGAGGGAAAAGAAATACTGTAGTAAATTAGTAATACAGTATCATTATTTATATTATTATTATTCATTTAAATATAAAGCACTCAATAGGAACACTCATCACAGTTTGCCAAAAAAGTGACAGCGAGAAGTATTAGAGGACGCGCTTTTTGCAAGTCAATACAAAGACTATATTAGTTTTTGCATCTTTATCTATATAATATGAACAGTTAGAATCAAATATAAATTGTTTTATGCTCAAAATTATTCCGTTCAACTTCACGTCCAGTAACGAAGTGCTCCCCCAAAACGAGGGTTGCCAGTTTACCGTTTCTTTATTCCATTATGCTTTAAAGAGAAATGTCAAAGCTATCGTTCGGCCGCAGCGCGCGAAACGTTCAAATTGCTTCTGAATTAGCTTGGGGAACAATGGTGTCACTAATTTAGGATTAATCGGCATATTAATTAAGATAAATGGGCTTCGCTACGTTTGTTTTAATTGGCTGTCAATTAGTAATTATTATGTTTTAGATGTTTTAATTCACAATAGATTAGAAATTATAGGAACGACGATTTATTACTGGTTACTATTAGAAAATGGTTATTTTTACTTTGTTTAGAAAACGGATTTGTTTATTATAAAGTCTTATATAGTATAAACTTTACGATTATTCTCATATTTTAAAAAATATAAAATAAAAATTATTCTCAATTAATTTATTGTAGAAATTGAGAACATCTTATTGCAGATAAATTTTATGAAATGTTTGGTTCTGAGATAATTTGCACAAAAGAAAGCAAAATAAGATTGATTTTATATTCCCGTATTACTTACATCCCCCGGCGTCCGAACATAATTTCCTCTGGCAACAAATAATAATTTTGAGTTCCCCTGCCGTGATAAAAACACCTAATCAAACAAACAAGGGTTGCCAGGATTTATCAGCAACCGATCTGACGACACCATCTCCCGCCAAATTGCGATTTGATATCTAATATCTTTTGACAATCACCCCATGCCGTATAATATTCTTTAGTAATAATATCATCACTTGTCACTTTTTACTTTTTTTAACCGACATCAAGAAGGAGTTGTTTATTTCGGCACGAATTTTTTTTCTGAATATAATAAATAGGTTTTTAATTTAAGTCCATGTAAAAGACAAACAACAAATGCGCCGAATTTGAAAAAAAAAATAACAAAAGATTAATAAAAATTAGCATGTCCAAAAAAGGAAGATCTCATATAGAATCATAGTGTTCCTATTACACTGAATGATAAAGAATATCTGCATTAAAACATGAAAATGAAAAATAACAATAAAAACAAAATAAATTTAGCAAGCAAGGATGAAAATAGAGTTTTTAAACACAAATTGTTTTTAAACGATTGTTATTAAAAAACTAGTTTTATCAAAATTTTACGCCTCGGGCATTATATTTTAGCCTATAACATTACATTGTAACTATGAATGGTCACGTGCTGCGCATGCGCCGTGGCACGCGCTTGACAGCTAAACAAACATGGCCGCCGATAGCGAAATCTAATTGTTATTAATATTAGATCAGCAAATACATTGTTCTATACATGGGGAATTGGGTAAATATAATTTTCGTAATTGGCCTTTTTCATCCTTTATTATTCTACGGAGTTTAAAGTTAACCGCGTAACCGATAGATAAATTTAGGGCACGGTAGTAATTTCATTGAGAATTAATTGTATTTGTTATCTACTTACATCATCTTCATTTATCAAGGACAAAAGGATCGCACTATGTATTGATAGAGCTATATATAAATAAGAGGAACTATTTAGTTTTTCTCTTCGATGCCACTTCATAGTTTTTACGTGTAAATTTTTATCCTATTATTTTTCTTTCACTATTAGTTTCGGCATACTATCTGTCCATATTTGTGATGTTCCATTATATTGTTTGTAAAATTGGCAGTGCTTGAAAAGCGCCAGTGAGGTAATTATAACCCGGTAAGATATTCTGCCTTTTTGCATTATTACTTTAATCTGTATGAAATGTATGTACTGTATAAAAGATTAATTGTGAAGCAAATAAACAGTATTTTATTTAAATTTCACGATAGATTCACTAAATTACTTCATTTGGTATCACCAAATGTAAGCTTCCATATGAAAGTTATTTCTTGACCTCGAATTCACCTGATAATAAGTGACAATAAGGCCAGATATGGTGAAACGTGTTCGCTCAGTATACTCTGACGTATATGACTGCCAGAGCACGACAATATTGTTATGTCGGCAGGT
>DWQX01002520.1:0-21408 GCA_018245475.1 Pharmacophagus antenor | reverse complement strand
TATATATTAATATGTAATATAAAATATATACCACACAAAAAAATATTTCTTTTGTTTTCATTGTATAATAAAAATAACTGAATTAAATGTTGATGTAATTATAATTAAGATTGTTATGTATATACATGTATATTGTTTTAGATGGACAGTGTTGCTTCATTAGCTGGTGTACCAAATACTGAAGTTTTAAATAAGTTGAATAACTTAGAAAAAGAGAATGTGGACTTAAAAAAAGCACTTGAAAACATACATAATTTGGTACATGGTCTTCAAGCTAGAGTAGAATTACTAGAGAAAGGATCTCCAAAGGAAGTAAAACCAGAACAATCAAAGGTCAATTATTTTCGATAGAACTATGTCAACAATCACTATTGAAATTTAAAAGAGATAGACAAAAACAGTCAATGATTATTTCTTGATTTTATTTTTAAACACGATCATAATCTTAAACTATAAAACTCAAAAAATTTAGTCCATCTCGTTAAGCACCACAGCCACTCATTGCCCACTTGTACATAATATTTTCAGGCTGCAGCTCAGGACCAAGATTCAGATGATGGTGTAGACTTGTTTGGCTCTGATGATGAGGAAGAAAGTGCAGAAGCTGTAAAACTGAGAGAAGAACGACTTGCTGCATATAATGCAAAGAAAGCTAAAAGTTTGTATTTACTTTTGTTCTCTGTAAAAGATTTATTTTTTGTTGTAATAATCAATGATTTTTATCCAATTGTAACAAAAGCGTGAATCCAAAAATTTCTCTTTTATATTTCTTTGACACCAAACAATTCAACCACTGATATTACTCTACTTAAAAAACTACAACTTTATTTTACCATTAATTTATTAAGATTATATCATATTTATGGAGAATTCTAATATAACCATTTCACTTTTAGAACCAGTTCTTATTGCGAAATCTAATATTATTTTGGATGTTAAACCATGGGATGATGAAACCGATATGGCGGCCATGGAACAAGCTGTAAGAATCATTAATACAGATGGTCTCCTTTGGGGTGCTGCTAAGCTTGTACCTCTCGCCTTTGGAATCCATAAATTGCAAATATCATGTGTTGTTGAAGATGACAAAGTTTCTGTTGACTGGCTAACTGAAGAAATAGAGAAAATTGAAGAATTTGTAAGTATAAACAAGTAGTTTCATTTTGGAAAGCTAGACTTCTTACCAAGTAACTACAAATCTTGGGGTAAATATAATTTTAATTTTACATAAATTTAAACTATATTTACCTTAAGATTAAAACTTAATAATTTATAAGCATTTTAAATGTTTTCGATTAAGCTCTTCATTCTAATCTACCTGAAATAGTCATATAACAAAGTTTTTGTCTTGCACACAATGTATTAAGCCTGATGTATAAAGCAGTATTTTTTTTTTGTGAAAATTTCATTAATTCTAGTTTTCTAATTTTACAACAAACAGTGATAGCCAGATGTCACATATTATCTAGTAATTTTTAATTAATTAACAATTTAGCAAGTAATGTTTATATTTCAGGTCCAAAGTGTTGACATTGCTGCTTTCAACAAAGTTTAACTCCACTTCTTTTATGAAAATATATGTCTTTATAAAACTGATTTGTTTTATTAAATTCTCAATAATAATAATCTTATTTCTGCCACATTTTTGCGAATTTTTAACACAAGGCACATTGCCAGATTAAATATAAATAAAATTTAAATTAGTTTTAAAAACATCGGATCAAATATTTGGCATATATGCTTATTCAATCCTTGACAATTTTAATCGACACTAAATTAAAATAATTTTGGTAAAATAAATACTTTCGGAATAGACGAGTGTAGTTTATATTGAATTAGTTATATAAAATTAAATTTGTTTAAAACGACAACCAAAAAAACATCAGAATAAGTTGTATGGTTCTTTGCCTGTCCTAAATGAAGTGAATTCACCAACTATAAAATTAAGTAACAAATTATTTTGTCTTGTGCCTGATCATAGTCAAAGCCAATAACAAAAGGCATGGCTGTATGGGCTCGTATTCTTTGCCTGTCTAACCAAGAACGAAGAAAAAAAAATAAATGTCAATATATTACATGATTATTTGCAACATGTGGTGGGTAGATTTATTCATTGAAAATAGTATATAGTTGTAGATTATTTCAAAATGATTTGCAAAAAATGTAGTGAGACCGGTTCCATAACTTTACGAAAAGAACATGTATATTGTGACAATTGTTTCATACTAAACGTCTCTCATAAATTTAGAGCATGTTTAGGAAAAAGTAAAGTACTATCATTAAACGAAAAAATTCTAATTTGTCTTACTGGAGGATTAAGTTCTGCAGTATTATTGGATTTAGTTTTTAATAGTTTATCTCAAGAAAACCATAAAAAACTAAGAATTATTCCATTTTTCTTGCATTTAACAGGTAATTTATTAACTTAATTTGTGTTACTTTTCTGTTTATCCTTTTAATTAAAAAAAAATAAACTTTAAAAACTTAATTAATATTAACTTTGTCTTTCAAACTATAAAATAGCTATTACATTTTAATTAAAATTTTTGTAATTTTTATTTCCAGGATTTGGCCAAAAAGAAGGTGATTTAAAAACTGCAGAAATAATAATCAAACAATGTGAAAAATACAACTTTGATGTATATATTATTAATACTTGTATATTCTACTTACAAAAACCAAACACTCTGCCTAATGTAAATAGCATATCAGAAATAAATGATTGCTCTGAGCTTGACCTAAAAATTAATCTTAAAAAAATCTTGCGAAAAATGACACCAACATCTACCAATGATATTGAAAGAAAAATACGAAATGACATATTCCTAAGCGTTGCAAAGATGTTAAATTGCAAATTCATTTTTACTGCGGAAACAACAACTACATTGGCAATAAACTTACTGTCTAATCTTGTGATAGGACGTGGATCACAAGTAGAAAACGATATAGTAAGTTATAATTATTTATTAATTTCATATAGCTTAATATTATCACTTAAAATAAGAAAAGTATTATAATTAAATTTTAGGGTTTTTGTGATAAACGTGATGAAAATGTGATAGTTTTGAGACCTATGAAGAATATTACTGAAGAGGAACTACACCACTATAGAAGGATTAATAATTTAATACAAATTTCAAATAATGATACTAGATTAAATAGTTTGCAGAATGTTATAAAAAAATTTGTACTAGATCTGCAAGAGAACTTTCCAGCCACTGTATATACTGTATGCAAAACTGCAGAAAAAATTGGCACCACAGAGAAGACTGCAAAGAAATGTCAGTTCTGTAAGGTATGAATTTTCATCTGCCCTTGAAATTTTAGTATCAATACATTACTATTGTAAATATGTTAAAGACTTCTACATTTCTGTAATAAAAATGCCACTATATTTTTAATTTCAGAGTACCCTTGGTCTTAACAGTGATAAGCTTACAGCAGATGAGGCCATAAATTTTTCAAAAACAATTTCAAATTGTCAACCAGTTGATTTTTGTAATGGGGAAGATGTTAAGTTAGAAAAACCTATAAATGAAATTAATGTAAACACAATGTTCCCCTTCATTGACAATTACTACTGTTATTGTTGCAGTAAGAACTGTCTGGAAGGAAAATTTCTAGACAACTTTAAAAATATAAACCAGTAAATTGTTTAACATAATGTTGATTTTTTTCATTACAGAGTAGCAAATTTTACTAAATAAATAGGTACAACTGTGTCAACTTTGACCTTAATTGAAACTTGACCTATAATCTAAGTGTATTATTAATTGAAACAAACAACAATTTTTACAGCCATGTGCATAAGCAAATAATGACAACTCATTATTTCCCTATTTCATTTCATTTTCTTATTTACGATTTGAAATTATGATGAAGTTCGAATGTTGTCAATACAAACAAAACCAATAAATATAAACTTATTAAAATGTAGCCAATTGTGGATTAGTATCCCTTAAATAGAATACTGTTTTATCAATCATTATACTTGCAGAGATTTTAAATTTTTTGTAAGAATAGTTTTTACGCTGCTAGTATTTTCTCGCATCAACGAATGTTTCTAAGAAACTAGATGTTTAGAATATGTGATTATTAGTGGAGTGTAAAAATAAATAATCTTTATGCTTATGAAACTACTTCTACTTTTACTGTACTTGGTGCTCAAAAATTATTTAATTCACATTATTTTAAAGAAGCTTGTTTTATATCCAATAGCTTAACAATTCTTAGTAATATTGGGTAAAGTGTAATGATTCGGTGAATTCCATTCATCCTTACCATTCTATTCAACTAGCACTATAATTATTGTATTTTATGTAAGGTTATGAATGTACGTTATCGCCGATTCTTTTTCAATTTTTTTTTTGTTTTTTTTTTCCACTATATATAGATTGTTAATTTTATTTTAACTATTTTAGCACTTAAGATTTATATGGTTCGTGTTGTGTCCTTTTGTTACTAGAAATGCAATAAAAATGTAACCATAAGTACATGTTGCTGTATATTAGCTTGATTGTAATTTCTGGTGATGGTCCTAAATAAATAAATAAATTATTATAAAATACAAATTCATTGCTCATAATTTTGTAATATTCCATAATTGAAGTACCCATATTTTGATTGAAAATTAAATCCGAATAAAAAAAAGTAATAAGATAATTAGCGTAATTATTACGTAATTAATTATACCTGTGAAGAGCAAAACATTAACGTCTATTTGATTCTACATCATCATCGGCCGATAAACGCTTACTGCTGGACATAGGCCTCCCCCAAGGTTCTTCACATCGATCAGTCCTGTGCTGTCAGCATGTAGCAGGTTCCCGCAACCTTCACCAGATCGACCACCTAACCCTTAAGGAGCCTACCTGCATTGCGTATACCGATACTTGGTTGCCACTCAAGGACCTTACCACCCAAACGGCTGTCAATCTTTCGAACGATACGTCCTGCTTGTTACCACTTAAGAGCAATCATTTAGACTATTACAGTGACCTTAGTTCTCTTACGAATCGCCTCATTACTAATTTGATTATGCAGGGAGACAATAAAATAATCAAGTTTCCCTCTAAATATTATTTTTCGTTGTAACTTATTTCATTTTAATATTTTATGAAAAATATTTGTGAACAAAATCACCCATATTAACACCTTTAAGGATAACAATTGCTTAAATTAATGCTAATTGGGGATCATAAGAGATTTGATGACTACATTATTCATGTTATCAATAAACTGAACAAGTACAAAGGGACATTCTTCGATCAATCAATCTTAATCAATGCTTGACACTGAGAATCAACTAGTTACCTAGGACTTAGTTATTTTTTCCCTAAGGATGTACCTACCTTTTAATGAATAGAGAAGCAAGTTTTTCTATTACGAACAAATACTTCTAAGAAGTATCTGTAAAAGAATATCATATTAAAGAATTAAGGAAAAAAAGTGTTAAAATTTTTATTTATCCTGGTTGAGTGCAATCCACAAGAAATATTTCAAATAATTTTAACAGTTACGTACACGTGTTTCTTTAAAACGTATATTTGTGAACTAAATGTAGAACTCGGAAACTTAAACGATGTCTATTTGAAATAGGTACAAAACGTTTAAAATTGCATAACAAATACCTTTATTTCTATATAATTGAAAAAAATATATAAATTGACATTATATACTGGTTGTTATATAATGTTAGTCAGTACTTCCTCAAACTTAATATTTGTGAAATTTTAAGCTATATTCACTCCTAAATTTGGACAAGGTTTCGTACGACTGTCCATGTGTAAATATTGTCACTAATTGTTACACAAAGACCTACTTTGACGAAACTTTGTTACCGCGAAATGTCGTCATAGCGAATGACAACATATTTTAAGGTGCCCTTAATACCAAATGTTTCATATTAGCATGGAAATTAATATAGGTCTTGTACACTTTTAAAAAATTAAGGAACTAAATAACTTATTCAACTTCTTTTACGAAATATAGCTTTTATTCGATATTTAAAGAATATTTTGTTATTATGACGGAAAAATCTGCAGAGGGATATGTCATTATAATTAAGACATTCGTGCATTTGATCATCATAATGAAAAACCAAGCCATTATTTCGAAATTAAAGACGGTGATTTCACTATCAAGCCGCATCGTTCAGAAATTCATTATGGCCTTATGGTGGCCACATGACTAAGCAAAATATAAGTACTTTTTTCTCGTAATTAAAAATAAATATGCTTATTATTATTATATGCTTGGTAATTCTTTAAACTCTTCTAGGTATAACTTCTTTTTATAATGTTTTCATTCAGGTTTTTTTGTTTTGACTATTAATGTTTCCATCATTAATATTGCCATAGATTATTGTCAGAAGTCAATATATTTGCATAATACAAACTTAAAACATTAGTGAACCGAAAAATTACGAGAAAAAATTAATTTATGAAATTTTTCTAATCCCTATTTTTTGAAGAGTAGATGTATAGAAAGCCCAATTTGATACATCATTAGCATATAACCTACGAGAGGTAAAACTGCATGCCAATTTATAAAATATGAATGACCACATTTTTTACATAAGAGTATATTTTTTTTAATGTGGACTTATAGCATAATTTTTCCTTACTCTGATGCAAATAAAGTGTTCGTAATTAACCATTTCAATATTCCTGGTACACAATGTATAACTTTTTTTCTGTGTTTTTTATGTACACTTTATAATTAACATGTATGTATATTTAAAAATTGTTGTTTCATTTATACATGTGTATTACCTTCATTCTATGTCATCTTCATATTTTCTATTCTTTTTACTTACGCCATATTTACCTCTGCTTAACCCTAAGACATACTGGTAAATATTGCCACTTGGCATTAAGTCCACCTTATGTACAAATCTGTGCATTGAAGCTTTAAATGAAATAAGTAAATGAAACCTCTTGTAAGTCTACATCAGAACTTTTCTGTCGATTGAGGAAAACCAAAGCAAAGTTCATAAAATAGCTGTAAGAAACTTTTACTAATTAAAGATTTATTTTTCGTCCACAATAATCATCTTATCAGTACATTTTCCACATTAGCACTGCTTGACAATGTGAAAATGTAAAACGCCTGAAAATATTAAACAAACACGGATGAAACATTTCATTGAATTCCGATCATTATATGTCAATCTCTTACTATAAGAACACAGCTGTGTTCTGATAGTATACGAGACGAGCTTTATCATTTAGAGCAGTGTTTCACAACCTATTTGATCTGTCCCACTTTTACGTAAAAAATGTTTCTATGTCTCCCTACAACCTTGCAATTTTTATCCAATACCCCAAAAACAAATGAAAACCAAAAATGCAATGAATTATATTAGTTTTTTTTTCAAGTTGCAGATTTTTTTATTATTTAGAGCTTCATTGTCAATTACCATCAGATCAATGTTAAGCCGTTATCAGTAAAAAAATTGATGCTTTAACTTTATTTGTGACGTTTTAGATATAAACAAACCGATGATTTCGTGAAGTTTCGATATAGAAAGATATTTCCACAAAATTTTATATAAATTGTCATAAATGTACCTCATTTCTTATCAAGTTAATGAATTATTTAAAAAATAATTGAAACTAAATTTTTTACTTTTGCAACTTAGATTTCTTGAAATTCAGTTGGTCTTTTATTGCTTCTGTTTTCATTTCTATAATGCCTTCATTTTATCTTTATGTAATATTTTTTTTATCAATGAAATAAATTTTGTTTGATAACAACGAATAAAAATATATATTATTTAAAAAAACCAACACGCAACGTTTGATTGCCTACTTAATCATAATTGCCGACTTTTATAAGCAGAAACATTTTCTTCTGTTTATATCGAGCATACTCATCTTCGTTGAAGATAATTAAGCACACAGAAAAAGTTTTTCGAAACAGTTAAAGGATTAAACCTAATGGAAGACAACTAGTCCATTAAAGGTTAAAATTTGATAAAAAATATTATTTTCTTCAAAAATATGTACTTCACTGTTTATGTAAGTTATACTAAAACAGTGACCTTTATTTATCACTCATTTTATAAAATTAATAAAAAAAATCGCAAACATTTACAGGCAAAGTTAGTCCGTTTATTAAGAAAATTTTGATGCAACAACTTGAAGTTATCACACTAAAAATAATTTATAACCACTGATACCACTTTCATGATGAAGATTCATTAAATTTTTCTGGGTAGAGGGGTAGCTAACATAATTTACTAAAATATATTCATAGAAGCAATATCTTATTTTTGACATTTCTAATTTTAAAGTAAATGTAATAAAAAGAAAAGTTTACATCTTAAAATTTTGTATTTATATCACACATATCTACATTTTGTTTTTATTACATAAATACAAAATTTTAATTGCAGTATCAACAAAATGTTTCTAACCAGTATTTTGCAATCTGTATGCCGATGTTATTAATATAATATATCATACAAGTAATTACAATATCAATACCATATAGGTTAATAAATGCAAAAGATCAAGTGCAATGAAACTCGAAATGTTTTCCAATATCTCAATCATTAATATTGAACTTCACATAAAAAGATGGATATTAAACTTTATCTGTTAAATTTCAAAACCACCATAAGATAGTTGAAAGTAGAAGCATGGATACACTTTCATGGACTCATTAGTTTGTACCTGAGATAAAACACTTTAAAACAATTTAAAATAAACCAGATTTTTACTAACATTAAACACTAAATTATATTGTCTTTCCAAATCATATTTTATTTAGTGAACATTGGAATTTAAGAGAATAGTTATTATTACTTTTGAACAAAGATGCCACTTGTTCACTTTGCCTTTGTGTTCTCTTTAAGTGGACTTGGAAGTGTTTGTAATGTTTTCTCTTATGGATTTCCTCTGGAATCTTGTACAAGTAAATATTCAATATATTATAGTGTTATTAAGAACATTACTGAGTCTAATAACAATTATTCTGTAGCATTTATTGGTCCTTGTAGTGCATTAGGAGTTGGAGAGTTAGAGGACACCATGCGACCCTGCTCTTTTACAATTGGATCTGTAACAATAGAATATATATTATTTTACACCGCAACACTCTTTTAAACAGCATGCTGTATCAACTCATTATAAGTAAAACAAATCCTAGAAATCTGGTAACAGATAAAATTTTTGAAACTAAAACTATCTATGACAAATATTCATCAAATTTTTCAAACTAAAGTGAAAATTTTAAGTCATTGTACTAAAAGATACACTATTACAAGCTGATTCATATATTCAAAAGTTTCTATATTTTTTATTGTACTAGATATAAAGAATAATAAAGTTTATTTTATTATTGTATATTTCTTCCCAATCAGTAATGCATTAACCCCTTGACTATGGGAGACTTCCCAAACCAATTTAACTTACAGCCACTGTATTATAAAGAAACAGATTTCCCAAGTCACAAAATATTAGACATGAAAAAATAATTTTTTCTCATATAAATATAATACAGTTAAATGATTATAAAGCTTTGTTTTTAGTTAATACTTACAGAAATATGGATGATCCATTGCCTCTCGAGCAGTATAACGCTCATAATGATCATAACGTAACAAACGATCCAGGAAGTCTAAAGCTTCTGCAGAGACCAAATGCTGGTTTTCAGAGTGAACAAATCTCTCCCACCGTTTACGTGAATGCCTGCAAAATGTAAATAAAACATATTTTAGATTTTAGCTAAAACTTCAGGCGGCTACAACTTGAAGCAGCTATTTTTACTAAACTACCTCTAAACTGTATGGGCGGACAAAAGTATTGAGCTAGTACATCTTTTACGACAAAGTGGTAACCACAAACCATATTGACCATGAAATAGCTATTATTATTTTCATAACTCCACAGATATTTTAATAGAGTAGATATAACTTAACACATAAAGAACAGTCTCTTCCACAATATGTTATAAATAAAACATTATTGTAATATCAAAACATGCTGTAATCTAGGTGAAAAATATATAAAAAAAGAATAGGACATGTAGGCATACCTCCCTAGTATATCATTAAATCTTGGATCCAATTCTATATGATATTTATCCAAATATTCAAATAGCTCCTCAGTGCCCAGCACTTTTGCAATACGCACGAGTTGGTCATAATTGTCATGACCATGAAAGAATGGTTCTTTACGGAAGATCATAGATGCCAACATACACCCTAATGACCACATATCCAATGAGTAGTCATACATTTGATAATCCACCAAAAGTTCAGGACCCTGTGAATATAATTATACTTAATGTTCACACTATAAAAGTTAAATATAGTTGAAACAAAATGTAATAATATGTTGACTATAGACCTAATCATACTATCAAATTGTGTCTTTAAACTCCATCAATCAGACAAAATTTCACAGAGAAAAAACCAAATTGATAAACAAAGTATTATACTATTACCCAATGAACTTAAAAATAAATTGCCTACTAACAAACTCTTTTAGTGTTGTTTAGAACCTTTGTAAGCAGTGAACACACATGTGAAAGCTTACAAAAAGTTCATCTGGGTTTTAGAGCAATACAAACTCATCCATCTTTATCATTTATGTAGTATTTTACTTTATAATAAACTTTAGTGTAAAAATAAAGTATCTTTACCAAATCTTTATAACTTTTTTGACAATTTAGTAATGATACATGGAAGTTTGTTATGAAATCTCACTCAACTGCGATTAAACAATATTATTATTTTAGAGATTAAAGATGGTCATTGAAAGCTTGCGATTTTTTACTATTGATATTTTCAAAAATATACTGGAAACAATCATTATTAAGGTCTTCTTCAAGTTTATCTGTAAATGACTATTCTTAATTGAAATAAAAAATTATAATAAAATAAAAATTATGTGGTATGGATGGATCTATATGTTAATTTCGGAATAAAACAAAATAAAAGCAGTAGAAAGAAACTGAAGATATAAACTCAAATAATATTTTATATACAATGAAAAGAAATTCTTATCCTCAAGGAATGTTAGCAAAAGAGTTATTTAACAAGATTTTTTTATATATTATTGGTTCTAAAGATTTACCTTAAAGTATCTAGAAGCAACACGAACATTATACTCCTGCCCTGGATGGTAGAACTCTGCTAAACCCCAATCAATGAGACGCAACTTTCTATTATCATGATCAATCATGACATTGTGAGGCTTCACATCTCTGTGCATAATACCCATACTATGGCAATAATCTAAAGCCTTCAAAAGTTCATACAAATAATACCTAAAAGCAAAAATTACACATTATACACATCATGAAAAATAATTATTATAGCCTTCATCCACATTTTTAAACAATACATAGCCCTATTCAGCTTACCTTATATCATAATCTGACAGTGTTTGATAAAGTTGTTTGAAATCAGTATTGTTCACATGTTCAAAAATGAGTGCAGGTGTACGAGATACTGGATCTTTAACTACAGCTTGTAATGTAATTATATTTGTGCCACCTCTTAAGTTTTCTAAAATTTTTATCTCTCTTTTGATCTTCTTCTTTTTAACAGGCTAAAAGAGAATATCGACATATGAACACCTTTTTTATAATATAACAAAGTTTACATTTAAGGGTAGACTTTAAAAAATGTACTTGATCAGTAGTATGGTAAAGCATTTATTGACTTTTTAAACTTTTTTTATTAGAAGAAAAGTTACATTTAGATATTTGATAAACTTAAGTAAATTTGACTCACCTTCAATATTTTAACTACACACTTCTCGTTATTTGTGATATTTATTGCCTCAAATACTTCACTGTATTTCCCGCGCCCAAGTTTACGAACTAGCTGATAATCTTCCTGATTACCCCAGTCTACTACATAGCTTTCATAGTCCCAATATTCTCTTGGTTTCTGTGAGTTAACATCGGCATATACCCGGGCTCTACTAGGTAATGCCATCGTTTTATACCTTTGCCAACCTAAGGTTTTATCGACGATATTCTTACCGGAAATCGCATATGTCTTGAGTAATGATACTGTGAATAAAAATATTTTCGACGTCACTTTCAAAGTTTCACTTAATCACACTCGAATATTACAATTTTAATCATTGAACTCGTCACTGGGAATCATTGTAAACGATTACGAACGATTACGAGTCACTTGTATTGATGTATAACCTAAAAACGACATCCAGCTCAATAACTATAATAAAACTTTACAAACTCATTATAAATACATAGTGTACAAAAAGAATTCTCAAACAATATCCAAGCAAGGCGCCCAGACAAAATGTATCTATTTATGATATATTGTCATGAAATAAAATTTGAAAGTCTTCGCAGAGAAAAATGCACGCCATTATTCGTCAAATGATCGAATGGTTCAGTCAAATATTCATACCTAACACATTACGGAGGTTAATCCTATTTTAAGTGTTAAATAGTAGAAGAATACATAAACTTCTTGAAAATTAACAAGTAACGTAAAGTCCGTTCTACAAAATACACTTTTATCACATAACCGGCACAAATTCAGCGAAATTCAAGATGGACGCCTATCCATCCATCTCTATACAAAAGTACAACGAAAGTACACCATCTACAACTGCCACTTCTTTACTACATTCTGGTATCGATTTGCTGTCTCTCTCGCACTTTGAGTATATTAATTAAAATTATATTAGGTATCTTTACGAGTTTAATTTTTCAACAAAGATTCTTTTATATGTTTTTGGAATTTTAGAAGAGTTTATTATATAACTATTGTGACCGAGTACAATAAATGAGTACTGATCGTATTTTAAATAAATAAAAAAACAATAAAGGAAAAAAAATGTAATTTAGATTATTATAAGAAGGTATTTTAATTTGACCCTAGTAGCCTAAAAATTATTATAAAAAACACTGCATATAGTTTTAATGATATAAATAATATACGTTGATATTGGAGTGCCTAAAAGTAATATATGATTAATTAAATTTAGATATATCGCAATGAATGATCGGAGTAGGAAATTAAATTTTATATTCGTAATAACTTTTAAGATTAAGCATTTCCTTATTTAGCTATTATTTGTAACCAAATCAAATATTGAATTACTACGTTACTTTAATGTAAAAAAAAAGCCTTGATTTTTATTATATTATGTCCCGAAAACATTTTTATCGAAAATAATATTTATTCCTTTTATTAAATTTCTTATATATTATTATCTGTACGTGATTTAATAGTACAGTATCTAAATATTTATACGATTTTCTTTTTCTTAGCAGATATGGTACCGATTCACAAATCCAGTGTTAGAATCACGATCATTTTGCACAGTTGGGAATTGGTGCCAGTTATTTTTATTTGTGCCTATTTTTTTTTAATTAACTATTACTGAATGTTTGTACCGATCGCTAGAAAACTAGACGTGCTTGTTAGACCCAAGATAAATTTATACACGCCTATTTCATTAGATGTCATTGTGTATTAATATCATAATTTACACATTAATGTCATACCATTTAAAAGTATAATGTTCATTTAAGATCTTTGTGGATAATTATAGAATAAATTGTGATCTCCTCCATAGTAAAATAGCTTCATGATATTAACAAAACGACATTTAACAGGCAATAAATCATTACATCTATCATACATTAGTGACATCCTCAAACTCTGAGCTCCTTTTTTGCCTTAAAAATAAAATAATTAGTATAATATAATTAGTATATGTTTATCTCGGACCGAAATCTTTAAAATTGTATTTGACTATATAACTAATGTAAATTATTTATAATATTTTCGTATTTACATGCTAAGAATAAGATTATAATTAATAATAAATGTAACAATAATAACAGGAGTCATAAGAGGTCAATTATAGTTACGTCTATGGTTAATTATTCTTCTGGAGAGTAGTTGGCTATAGGCATCTTGTGTTTATGTGCATGGAAAATGCATCCGTTTTATAGAAAAACGCTTTTCTGTCACTTCTTTATGAATCGCACGATCAATCAGCATAGATTAATACCAAATATTGTTTTATGTACTGGTCAATTATTCAATAAAAATATTACGTGCCGTAATAACATTCTAATTTCGAACAATCACATTATGAAATTTCAATAAATATTATAAATAAACAAATTAGCTACGTTGCGTTGGAAGTGTTGATTTCCAATATAATTCTTATAAATTTTGTTCAAATCTATTAAAATATTTGATTAATAAACCTTTTCTTTAATTTTTTTTTAATAAACCCTTTCGTTTAAATGATAAATAATCAAATAATGATAATTAATATGTTCTTTACACTATATCCATTTTTTATTCATCCTTTCTTATTAGTCCTAACTCAAATAGCCATTTGTAGCTAATCTAAACTTGCAGCACCCACTACGATATATCTTGTAGTTGGCTAGTCAATGGATTAAAAATCATACATTAATTAAACTTGAAACTATTATTATTACTTAATAGAATCTAAGACGTCTGATTTACTCATCGAATTTTTTTAGTAACTGTAGACATTGTCTAGCCCATGACCACGATTTCAATCTAACGTTAATCCGTCTGTCTCCAAACTTTATATATTTATCCTATTTGAATTTCCGTGAGCAAACTCATAATATATAATATTATTTTTTTACGATCCGGTTATATTTCCGGCATTGTGGTCCATCTCCTCCACTTAGTTTACTGACTGTCTATTTAAATTTAGTACAAAGAACTTTTATATTGATCGCTGAACTCACGTACCCGCATTTATTTAAAAAATTAAGAAATACAACCTTCGACCAAGAAAGATTACATATCCAAATATCTGTAATAGAGTGGTAAATAAAATGTTTACTTTTACGAGATTACTATATTTCGTAACTACAAACTTTTTTTTTGCTATTTTATTCTAATATCGATTTAGAAGTAGGAAATTATGGAAAAAATTGTGCCGTTTCGGGCCATTTGGAGGCCTAATACAACATTCCTACTAAAACTTTCAATCGAGACAGGACACCCAACCTATACTAAAATGGATTCAGCCGATCGGGAAAATTAGAACTCCTATTTTATAGTAACAAAGCTCAAAATTTAAATGTAAAATTCTCAAAGTGCAAATCAAAAATCTGTGTTATATTGTGTTGAAAGATTATTGTACACCACATTTCAGATTTTTATCAATTAGAATTTTAATATTATTATAACACTTATTAATATGCATTAAATATAAACGCTTACACGAAAAACCAGTGATAAAAAATATATATTTAAGTAGCACTAATAAAACAGTAATAATAATCGTTTGATAATTACCAGAAATTAAAAAGTATAATCTTGACTTGGCTACAAAAAATATCATTTTTTTACACACTTTTTCACGATCGTGTAATTTTTTTTACTTACTACATTTTTACAGGAAATGTAAAACTGTTACTACTGTTTGTCCTATCAAATGTTACGATTATAAGAGTCATAAACAGTGTACTAGGAATTGTGTATAAAATGAAACATAAATTGTATGTGAAATGTGACGCTAATTCAAAGTATACAAACTGAACTAAAAGAAACATTTTTATTTATATATTCTTTATTGTACCTTAACAATAGAGGGTAACAAAGAGCGGATTAAAGCCATTACAGGCGTTCTCTACCGGTCTACCAAGGGCGTAGAGAAATATAAATTACAAATAAACACAGAACGAAGAAATTTTGTATTTTATTATTGTAAAAAGGTAATTTAAATTCATTTGGGGTAAAGAAAGTCAAACAAATTTCAATGTCTCATATTTTTTTATTGAGGAAAGTAATACAAATATTTTTTTTTATGAAATTTACAACATTATTACATTAAAATAACGTATTCTACTAATGTATAATAATTTTGGGTGCGTGTATGACGTCAATTTACATTAATAAATTTATATTTAAAACTATAATTTGGAAGTATTTCTGTAATAACTAGATATTTAATTATAGACAATTTAATTTTTTGTTTTCTACATTAAAGTAACAATCAAAACTAAAAAACATTTAACAAATCTACCTGTCGTAATTTATTTAAATGTGCATAAATAATTATTTGTGTTTTATAAAGGATATTAAGTTTTAATCGTCCAGTAGGGCCATGACCGCAAGTTTTATTGTTTTAAGCTACTATATTGTTTTTTTACATGCATAGTTGCATAAAGGAAAACACCATTTACCAAGAAAAGCATAAATCTTAATGACATATCTCTAGAAACACCATGTGAGTACACTGAATATTTAAGATCCTTATTCAAAACTACTGGACAAATTATTATAAGATTTAGTACAATAATAGTCCATCACTCCTGGTTATAAGTAAGATATACAATATTAATATTATTAGTGTTACACAATAACATATATAAATATAGGGGCAGGATGGAAAAACCGAAATAAAAGTATTTTATCTAAGGTAAGAAAAACAAGTGGGTAAGAAATTCGTACACTCCGGAGTCGCAACATATTATACTTATTTAGTGTAAGTAATCAATTACTTTTTAAATTAAATACAATCTAATAAGTTAATGCTTCTATTATAACAAAATTATATGCCTGTCTCTGTGTATCTCTTTATCTTAAGATATTGTTTTTCCCAAAGTACTGAAATGGTTATGATCTAAATTTTTTTTTGTTAAAATGGTGTTTCTATTGACAGCATAGCTTTAGCCGTAATTAAAAACCAGCCCTTTGAAAATCTGTTTTTAGATTTTTGTATCTATGTTTATAAATAATTTATTACTAAAACCATTTTAATTAAAAAAGTTACTGCATATCATTACAAAATTAAAAACGCTTTCGTTTCTATTTATTTAAAATTGAAGCAAAATTACAAAGTATTTATTATATTAAAATTATAAGACTAAGGCTTGTTTTAAGCGGTTTGTTTGACAATTAGGAGTGAGGTATTGTTCGAGAGATTGGTGGTGGTTTGATTGTTTTGTCCCCAAACGGTGGTGATGGAGAACGACGATCCGACCACGTAGGTGCCGGGTATAGCACACAGAGCTCGCACCTGAACACGGCGCGATTCAAACTGCTCTAGAGTTACATTTACTCCCAAATCTTTTGTATCTGTGTTAATGCCGGAGTTTAAGGCACCCGTCCAGCCTAATTGACCTGTCGATTCTCTGTAATGAAACATGAGCGTTAGAATAAATAATAATAATTTTTCTTAATGAAAGCTTTTCTAAATATTGTAAAAATTATCTTTCTTTTATGTCCCTATCCAATCTTTATAAACGTACACATATTGTTTAGACTGTTTATGCTTTATAATAATGCGCATTTATAAATGTTGTTTGCTAATATCTCGATATTGATAATAAACATACATTAATATTTCTTTTATTTATTTGCTTACTGTTATACATAAACATTAAGTAGGTAAGTGAATATATATCACACTTAATACTATCATAACTTACTTGTTTTGTTGTTTAGTCATATCTATAAATACAGTGACTGGACCTCTATAACAGTTGACTATATTTATAAAAATCGGTATTAAACACAATTTTCTTAACATAAAATTGTGATTCACATAATGGGAATGTTCCAGTCTGAACATGACGATGTTGTTATTATCGCTGCTTTCCTTAAATTCGATAAGAGTTTTACTATCTAAATCATCCAGTTGCATAGGTACTTCAGGTATAAAATCTCTTTCACGCGACATGGCTTTTGTAAAACAATGAATCCACAGAGAGTGTTGTCCTACAACATTTCTATTATTTATTTTGTCGAGAGCTTTCCACCTCACGATAAGCATAGATTGTATCAGCCCATCTCTCTTTATCTCCGCTTCACAGTAATTTGGTTCCGTAAAGTCATCAACGGAAGGTAAATTATCAACTAGAAATTTCGAATATGGTAGAGATTTAACATCGTCGACAGTCTCTGTGTGTTTTATTCCAACTTTAATATGTGAACAGTCTATTTTACTTTCATATAGTTCACTAATTATTCTTTTAGCTTTGAAAACATAATGGATTCTTTCTCGGGGCAATAGAGTATCGTCCGTATTGGGGGCCGCGATGAAGTTGGTTAAACTCCATTGCTGACTAAGCAAAGAAACTTCTAACACTTCTATTGTAATATCTTCATATTTCTCGTTACAAACATTTTTCACTTCCACTGCTAAGCTCATATTTTCTACTAATTTTCCATCAGTGTTATTCAAATTTCTTCTCGGCGTAACTACAATTTCAACCGCTTCCTGAAATGGTAATATATACTTTGTTCAAAATGAACTTAGATGGACTAGATTCCATATTGCTGCATAATATTTTACCAATGCTACGTGAACTATCTGTGTTGATTATATTAATACAGCAACTAGTCTTACTTCATGTATAAATCTCGTTCAATAGACATATTTTGATAAAGGCCATTTTTTCTGTCGAAGACTATAATGCGCATGATCTTTACAATTCTAAAAAGTACAAATAGACCAGAACACATACGTAGTTACACGTTTATATTCATTATACCATACATAAGTATATTATGATATTCAGTAGCAAAAAGTATAAATACTTTGTTTTTATAAGTTGCAAATTCAAGTGACGTATATACAGTGATAATATATAGCGCTGAAGTGCAATGTATAATTAATATTTGTAAGTGTTTACAACCGTAAGAAGCTTAAAAGTACAAAAAAAATGTTTATTACCGTGGGTTTAAAAGGCATCTCGTGCCTCAATAGACGGTGTGGGCGCTGAGGGAGTAAGGTCTCGTAATAGGCGAGCAAGCGCAGCGTATGCGCGCGGCGACGGGGCCGAAGCACAAGGCGTGCGCGCATGTGCGCCGCTGCCGGCACACTCGTGCATACGAGCTGCGTGTGACGCCGCGTCGCCGCCGCGCGCAATCCCGTACGCAATGCGCGCTCGTCTATAATACAAAATTATTGATATAATATTAACATGAATATAGTTACTAAAGCGTGAATGATATTGTAAAACATTGATAACTCGAACAGGACATATATACTAGTAGTTATAAAAAAGCCTTTCCACAAACCAGGTATATTTATTTAGTACAACAATATACTTTCCATAACTTAAATATATAAAATCCATGGTATATAAAACATGGTAATAAATTTATTATCATTACATTTTAATTTGCAATATATATAAAAGTATGCATGTAGCGACTTTGCAGAACAAATGGTATTTTTAGAATCCTATGATAGCCCGGCAATATTATGAACTTAGTGTAGCCATAAATACTGTCCCAAAATTTTGGATTTGAAAATTTCAAAAATGGAACATCATTTCAAATATTTTTGTTTTCATGTGTAATTAGCAGGATTCATTCTTCTAGAAAACCCTTACTTGATGGCATTCATCCAACTAGTCATCGTGGAGTAGGGCGTCAAAGAAAATCGAGTCGCTGTTATGTACATAAGCTCTACATAAATGCAGTAAAACGCCGAGCGAGATATTCAATCTGTTACAATCGCTTCGAATCCCAATGAAATTCGTGTACCGTACTATGAAAAGGTTCAGTGAGATGTCCTCTGTCGATGACGGCGGCCGCCCCCGGGATTCCAGGACGCCAGCCAGAACGAACCCGAAGAAATCCTCTCCGCAAGCAGAAAATATTTTCTAAGGAGATGAAATCTCCACCGATAACCATCTCTCGTGTAATAAAAGAAGACCTTATACTTGTCGCTTATCGACGAAGTACAGGATATCGCTTGACAGCAATTTTACGAAACATAAGAGCGACTAGAGCGAAAAAGCTGTTTCTACAACACGCTAAAAGGGGAGGACCGGAGAATCCTGTTTTCCAATGAGAAAGTTTTCACGGTAGAAGAGAAAAAAAAAGTGGAAGGAGGCCATCACCCGGCATCAGTCAAGGTTTCGTGGGTCGTGTCGTACAAAGTCACTGAGTTCAGTTTTTGTCAAAATGGCGTGAAAACGAAGGCGGCTCTGGAAGCGGTGCGTGCGGCGATAGACGAGAAGCCGGATTGATTAAAGAAAGTGTGAAGGCAAAACGGGGTCATTTTAAGTAAATTTCTCATTAGTTCCTTTAAATAGTTAATTAAGAAAAACTGTGTTGTATTTCATTACTTTTTAATTTAATTTTGAGATAGACATGTTTTAGGTGGGGACACAATATATGGCAAGACTAGTTAATATACTATAATAATAATAGCCCGGCAACATCATGAGCTACAATCGCATGAAGCAGTACTGGGACACACACGTATGAAAGTTTATTTAATTGAAAACTTTTAAAAATATCAATAGGTATCATATAAGGGAAGAAAGAAAATATTTATATGCTCCAACATTAATATGTATAAATTGAATAACGATAAATTACTTTTCAATGTCTCTGTTCTATGCCATCACTTAACAAAGCCGTTTATTCATATCATTTACAATAAGATATTAATGCCCAAACTAGTGCTTTATTGGTATAGAAAAAGTAGATTTGACGTTAAACAGGAACTCAAAAATCAGATTGAAAAAATTTTTGAGAAGGTACAAATTAGTATTTATGATTATCTTACTACCCTGGAGGGTAAAAATCAAAATAAAATAATTAACTTTTACTGAGTAGTCTATTAAAAAGTTGTGCCTGAACATATGTAAAAAAGAAAAATTATATAAAAATAAAGATGCAAATCAAATTGTGAACATCGTTCTTTTCGTCGGTTAATAAGATACGGAACATGAAAAGAATATTGTATTTTATAATTGTTTTATGAGAATCTAAACTGTATAGTTGCTAAAATTAATAACTTTTATCACAAACCTTTCGTTAAAACGACGCTTACCCGGATATAAAGGTTGTTCACGATATTTCTCATCGTAGAAAAGCTTAATGTCGTCACTGGTCTCTCCCGTCATGAGGCTGATACAGTCCGGATGTGACACCGCTAAATACAAATTCTTCATTTCCACTGGTCCTACGTTGCGAAATTCCACATCTATTGTTATCAACTCTCCACTTATTACTTCAGGACTTGTTTCCGAGAAAGTCATCTATGTTTACAAGTTATGATTTTGTTATTTTGAATATACTATACAACCAAGTTTTCTTAGATATAAAATTCACCAAATTATAACAAAAAAAAGTAATAAAGAAAATACAGAGAAAAAATACTTGCTTTTTGCAAAATCTCGCTAAAACTAATTAAATGTTAATCCTAACGTTCAAAATAAAAAAAAAAGTGTTTTTCATAAGAACACTAACCAGTATACACTGCCGGCCAAAAGTTTGAAACCACCTTGAAAAAATTACAATATTGAATAAAACTTTAAAAGTTAGTGCTCTACAAATTATTTATTTACTTTATTAAATAGGGAACTTGTTATGTAACATAAAATAATTAGAAAACTACAATAATTGCCATTATTATTAATAAAAAAATATATATATTATTT
>DWQX01002519.1:0-21410 GCA_018245475.1 Pharmacophagus antenor | reverse complement strand
ATATATAAATATTCTAATAACTTTTTTAATTCTTTAAATTTTTTTTACCGTAAACTTTAGATATATTATTTTAATTCAGTAGTTACGTAATATTTTAAATACACAGTAAATGTTTCGGAATAATATGTAATCCGAGCTAATAACCCATCGATTTTAATCCTTACTGTAAATAAAGTTAATCGCAAATCCTTCAAGAGGCATAAAATTTAAATGGTGTAAACTTTCAAAGACTTGGCTTTAAAACTTAAGTAAGAAAAGGGGCTAAAGAAAATGCTATGCATCCATTATCCTTTAAGAACGTAGCGAAGGCAAAAAATCTAAGCTTGATCTATAAAACTATGCAAATGTAGAAAGGTCTTGACGGTCGGCGAGCCGCCTGAGGCCGGTGGAGGGATAGGGGGCGGGGGAGGGGAGCGGGTGAGGTCACCGGACAAGGGGCAAGGAGAGAAAGTGCCATCGCTTTGTGCCCCACGGTAATCCTTTAATAGCAATCGAGCCGTCGGCTGGCTAATAGAACAACGAACTTACGAACCAACTTTAGCCGCCATAATGCTTTGTCTCTTATAATCAGATAGCTTTAGGATACAAAAGGCGATTGTAGGTCAGAAAATTTAATCTTCTGATCCGTATGAATAATTAACAAAAGTTCGCATCGCTTACAAGTCGGAATAACATCTCAATTAATCCTGGTGGGCGCTATTTGAAATGAAATCCTTTGTATTAACGAGGAAGATATTTCGATGAAATATAAAGTAGATAGTTTGATTGATTACAAACAACATTTAGATTTGCAGCATAAACATTACTATATTACAGGAAGGCGCTGTAGCTAGTAAAGTAACTAAAGTAACAAAACTTATCATCTAATTGCTCGATGCGATATTACGGTCAATGCTCTTAATCAGAAAAGTTCGACTCGCTGTAGCCCAATAAATTTTATAGGTTTTTAGAAACGAATCCGTGGAATCAACTACAAATTGAGTCTCTTATGTAATGAAATTGATCAGGACACAAGAACCTTAAAACTTAGTAAAACTACTATTGGTAGGCAGTGTCAATTTAACATTGCCTAGGATTTAAAAGCTATGCAAATATTGACTTTTGCATTGACTTGTATATCTTTTCAGAAGACATGACGTTGAAGTAAGTTAAGTCTTAGTCAAGTCTACATAGGCATAAATGTGAAGAGTGTGAAATCTCCCACCGCCCTGTAAATCATCTTCGTGTCATAACTCACACGCACGCGGCTGTATTTATCATTTCTTTGTCCACCCTAGAGATTTATGGACTCACATGAATCTACGGTCCTCTGGGACACAATACTATCGCAATAACTCAAGAAGCGTTATATTTATATCCCTCCTACGAAACGTTTCTTTTATGATTGGGGTCTTTGGTTCTTGTTAGGTCAAGGAATTGGAATTTTAATAAACGAGTTCAAACTTAACGTACAGGCTGTTACTGTATTCACTATTATTAATAAAAGATCGGTGATTTTTAGCATTAAGTAATATAATCAGTCTCTTTATAAATGGAAAGAAAAGGCAAAATAGGAAATGTATGGATTTTTGTCCGGTAATATTTGTTGAAACTGTTTTAGTGTATTATATAACTACATATACCTGAATAGGTAGTTGTAAAGATATAACAACAAAATTACAAAATTATATTGACAATAAAAAGAAACTGGAAGCAAATAATAATTTTGATTTAACACACCTAGTGTTACAGGGCGACTCATTTTGAATCAACAACGTTTATTGAAAATTTCACTATACTTACGTGTTCGAATTTTCAGTTTTTATTTTCATCCCTTACGGCAGCTTTGCTTTATACTTTATTTTCAAAAATAAAGAAATATAAGGGTTTTTGTACGAAATTACTATCGGCCTCGAAAAGGAAACCATGAAAAAGTGTCCACAAACCTAGTGTTGATAACCAAACTCTTAAATTTATTAGACGCAAATGATTCTTGTCGTTTGTTTCATATACAGTTATTTTAAATTTTAATCTTTCGTCATTTCCTTTCCATAGTATTTTTTGTTAATTTAAATATATTCGCATTAAATAATATTTTGTAAGTTTACTCTTGTTTAAATTAATTTTCGAAAAGGTCCATCTGTAACTTTTAAACATCTATTAATTAAAATTATAGGGAGATCAAGAGTTTACGGGTCCGTAACTTAATACTTTGTTGTACGATACCAAACTGATTAATTAGAAGGGATGATATGAAAAGAAGCTTCCGACGGAGTTTGTTGCTTATTAGGGAAAGTTGGCCGCCTAACGTCTTTTTGAGTGAACTCTGGTCTCTTCGATTCCGAGGGTCTCGTAAGTTACGATTACAAATGTTCACAGGAAACGTTTGCCTTTTTCACTCTTATAACAATTGAATCCCAAATCGTATAAGCAAATAAATTTTGATTTGCATTTTTATGTTTTATTGTAATATTTTTAGGATACAATTACTTCGAAAAAGCTTTGCCAAACCTATTTAAGGTTAACAATCTAAAAATCGGTCGATGTGAAAACTTTTTTCAATCATGACTAAGCCAATGTTTTTTAACGACTAAAGGTATTATTGAGTACATACAGAATAAATATTTTTAATTGGTTATTAAATGACAATCTTTTCAATCTTAATCAATATGTTCCAATGTTTTAGGCGTCGGTTAAAATATCTTCTTGTTTTGTAAATCGGACATGAATATTTTTCCTTAATAGCAAGGGACGTGTGATAAAAATTTGCTAACGTTTTTAGTTTATTTGATTATCAATGTCCACTTAATAAAAAATGTCAAATTTTTGGCGGAGCTTTATCAATATGTTAATAAGATATAAGAAAAATATTTCACTATAATAACTTTTCTGTCACATACAGATTCGATTTACGTTAAATAAAGATACGTCATGTCCAGCTACGATACCCATCGCGACGCCATATTGCGAAAGGTATATAAGAATTATAAATATATTTTCCTCGTATTTATTTTTGAGGAATTTTACGTAGATTATTTGTTTTACATTTTTGCACCAAATAACCTTTCGCAAAAACTTGAAAAAATATTAAATACTAATCCATAAAACTATTTAATAACATTTGAATATAATATAGCGAACACAATATATGACCTATCTTTAAGATATTGTACTCGTATATTATAATATTTAACTACACCATATTCTTATACGGCGTTAATTTTTAAACAGGTTTGTTTACGAAAAGATGTTTGAATATTTATGATAGAAAATAAAAATATAATGAATAGTAATTGTATTTACTTTTCATGTAAGTGAATAATCTTAAGTAATCGTCACTGGTACGGGGTTTATAAAAAAAAAATACAGAATATTTGGTCATAAATCATACAAGCGTTTTCCTTACTCCGTCCCCTTAGTACACGGGGGCCGAAACTTTGCAGTTTTAATATACTGCGAGGAAAAGTAACCCGACCCGATGCTGGACAAGAGAATACACTTAACACGCCTCATCGGTACAAGTGAGGCTGAAACCCTTTTTTTTTAATCTTGTTTACTTTCTATGCCCGTTTACATTACAGAAGAACTTAAATGGACTCGTACATATATGTTTAACGTAGAGCCCCTTTAAGTTATAACAAATTCTCCAAGCGCTAGACGTAGTAAAACAGCACCTATTGCTGGTTTTCAACAACAACGAAACATTTGGTACTTTAAGTGTCGTTAATCGTATGATATTTTCAAAACTATATAGCATATATATTTCCCAGTGAAAACGAATTGTAGTCAATGAAATAAAAAATAAATGTATGTACATCCGAAGTATGAATGATTTAAATGTTTAAAGATATCAAAGTATTGAAAAGATAAAAAACTTAAATGGCCGTATTGTAAAACTCGTCCTCGAAATAGCGATGTTCGATCAAATTATATTTCATTCAAAATATCTACTGTAGCTTTAACAATCTATGTTATACCTAAAGAATATTAATAAAACTTGTGTATTTTATAGACTATGGGCGAACACTTGGCTTCACTCTTTGCTTATAATGTTAGACTATTGAAACACAGCTAAGAAATTTTCGAGGCAGATTGACGTCTTTGTCGCTAATTTGCATTTATCTTTTTTTACATATTAATAATTTCTATTGTCATTATTAATTAAAATTTTTCAAAACTTAAAACCGGAGTTCTTTTGGTGATTTTGCCTGCTTGGCTACTATTCTCAATATCAATCTACGCTATAACAGCATTACTGTGTATCGGCAATCATACATGTGAGAGCCGGAAGTAATCTGGGCAGACACACTATTTTCAACATCAGGTAAAACCGAGGCCTTATTAGCGCCCATAGCCGATTAAAACATACTTGTTATAATTCAAAAAAATATTTTTTTTTTTTGTTATAACGTTTTCATACCTTTTGCCTAATATTACTAATGCCTAAAATTACATAATATATACATTAGGACTTTTTTTCAATCAGAGTCTATGGGGAAAATTTTCATCAATATATTATCATTCACGCCGGACGTTTTCTTTAGCCATGAGAAAAACTACCCTCAATCCTTTACCGCGCGTCAGAGATCGCAGGCGGCACCTCGCGGCCGGGCCCTGTAATAAATCAAGTCTCGAGGAAATTGCAGACGACGTGGAGAGGTGGTGAGGGTGAGAGGGGGCGAGAGGGGGCGGGGAAGGTGAGGGGGAGGCGATTTAATTAAATCTTGCATCGAACTCCTGAGGCCCACCGCCGGCCTAACGAACGGCCATTGTGTTTAAATAATGCGTGTATTGACTTTTTTGCTGTTCCAATAACGAAAATAGACTTCGTACGTACTACTCGGTTTCTTGTAGTATACGTAGATATATAGATATGTATCTCTTATTATATCTTAGATCTGTATGTTACAGCTTAGACCGAAGTTTAAAATATGAATTCGCGTTAATATTCCTATTTGTACAGGAGTAAAGTAAGTTAAATATTTGAATATATTTTTCCCTGAACAGAGCTCGCTGCCCGTGATTAAAATAACTCATTTTTTTTAAAGAAGTATTCGATGTCCTGTGGTAAACGAAACAATAAAAAAGAAATATTATCCATATGTTTTAATGCATATTGGTTATATGATATGTAAAATGATCGGCATTGATAATATGTTATGGTGAAGCGTGCTCGTCAAGAATACTCTGACGCCCATATACCTGTATATGACTACCGAAGTACACTAAGCCTGTTATGATCGCTGGATGATTTTGAAAGAGGTGGCTAGCTAGGCAAGATAATAAAACCCTATCTAAAACCACACTCCATTACCTCTTCGGCCTGGGAATCCAACACAGGACCACCGCTTTACGACGCAAGTGAGTGAACCACTGCGCAACGGAGGCAGACAAACTTTTTAGAAATCTTATATTGCGGCAACTCAGGGCCCAATCACAGTAGCACTACGAGCTCGGATCTCTTGTGCTTTAATGAAAATCTTACTGTGCTTAATGTATCTATGAGCATTCGTCTCACGCCGTACCTCGAAGACATCCCTTCCTCTCATCGAGACGGTTTTAACGCCCGTGCTAAGTACTTACTCTCCTCAATTGCTCATATTTCATTTGAGGGGCACTAAATAAGGCTTTATTACGTAAATAATATCCCCCAAAATATTCTCACTAATTAATTTAAGGGTCCGCCGGTTAAAGGGAGTTGAAATTTGTAGCGGGCGCGGCGGCTTGTTAGACGCTTTCTTGAGTAAAGCCTTCTTTGTCAGAATTATTAGCGGTGGTGGGTGATTTTGTTTCATTAGCGTTTTAATTTAACGAGTCATGTTATATTCTAACATTGGAATAGTCTTTGTGGCTAGTTTTACATTTTTTTTATTACTACGGTGGCAAAGAAGCAAGCTTACTTATAAAGTAGTGAATACAATATATAACAAGACCAAACGAGTAAGAAAAAATGAAGAACATTATTTTGTTCTTTAATGAAAAACTTGTAACAATTTGCCTGTATGTTTTATAAAAATAAAGTAATCGAATAATGCTTAAAACGAAATGTACGTTTTTAGTTAAACAAAAATTGCTGGTAAATATTGAAATGGGAGTAATCCAAAGAAAGGTGTAGCTATAAATCTAACATCGCCTTTATAGGGTTGTATATTACGTTGAGAGGATAGCAAGCAAAGTAACTGTTAGTCCCTCTTGAATAATGAATGCGGACGGTCACCTCCGGGACAACTCCTCAAACATATGTAAATCGTTGAGAAAGCACCACATGCATAACTATCCCCTAGAATATATTATGAAATTTTCGTGCTTACGTAAATTTTAAGATTTGATTTATCATATAACACTTTATTTAGACTCATAATGTTTAAAGCTTATGTATAAAACGTTAAATAGCTTATGAAAAGTAATTACAGAGAAATTAAAGTATAAAGTAAGAATATTTACCATAGAAGTCATTATTCCCAAAACGAGTTATAATGAGGAGTTAGGAGAATTATGTTCGTAATAAAATTAATGGACGAAAAATAATTATAAGTGACTGTTGTGCGCAAAGTTTTTTGTGTTCTCGAAATAAGGAAAAACAAATTATTGTCTCCATGGCGCTGTGGTTTACTGCTTGCCCTGTAACACACAGATCTGGAATCGATTTCCGGGCCACACGAGTAGAGATATTAGGCTTTGGAGGGTTTTTAGAACGCGTTTGACTAGCTACCAAGCTCAGTGCCAATTTGCCGTCATAACAGCATTACTGAGACTGCGAGAGCCAGAGTAGTCGGGCGAACACGCTTCACGATCTATGACTTCGTTGTCACTTAACATGATGTGACTATTCAAGATCATGTGTTAACTCATTGCCAATAAATAATAAATCTCAAAGTTAAAAGCTGCCTTTATAAAATATTGAGGTGACGGTCATTGTTTTACCTAAATGTTTCCCTACGAACATTATGTATATTTTCGATGTAAGAAATAACAACATATTATCTCTCTCATAATTAATCTCTGTAACATTTTCCAATAGAAAATTAATTTTGGAATGACACATTAAAAATGTATCTCAGATTTATAACGTAGGTAATATTTTATCCCTCATGCTAAACTATGTAAATATAAATTTTACAGAATGAAGTGGATAATAATAATTAATTGGAGCATTCTTCTAATTACTATTTTATTCTCGAGTATTATATTCACGTATATACAATACATATTTTAACATAAGCACTTAAAAAAAAGATTGTGATTTTATTTGCTCCGAGGATAAATGTGTGTTGGGGGGGGGAGTAGATTATACAGTGTTCGCGTTAGTAGCGTTCATACGTATGTTTGTAGCCGTGCCTGTATATATATATATATAGTAGCACAGGGCCCCGACTCTTGCCAACATGTCCTCTGATGAATTCTTAATGCGCACTCAAATCACAATAAGAATACGAATTTCAAAGGAAACACTCTTGAATAGAATATTCCTCGTGTACCAACGTGCGAAATTAGAATGGATTGAAATGTTCTAATCGGTTTTCACGAGGTGTATTGAGTGGAAATGTCGTAAGCAATAATTAATAAAGATGCAGATCTTGAAGCAAACGCACACGTGAAGTATGGTTGCTTGTTTAGATGCAGACAAGTTGACATAACGGTAATTTTATTTTAAAAAGTAAACTAAGGAATTCTCAGGGGTGTAAATCTAAGCTGACATGCACATTTATAAAATTCTATTGCACGATAGTCAAATGATAATATAAAATATGCGATGAAAATATAAGCATTTTAAGCATATCGTATCCTGTGCATTTGTATACGCATCTACCTAAAAAATATTACTAAATGAGGTGATTTTCCAATTTTTTTACTTTGATGGTCATGTTTAGAGCTCGTAGTAATTGTAATTAATTAATTTTAGTACACTATATTGCTTAAACAGGGTACGCCAGGCTTTCGAACTTGTATGGGAGTACCGCCACTCAGCATATAATAAATCAAATGATAGAAAATCTTATACTCGTATCACAGACTGCAAATCTTAATGTGGAATAAAAAATACATTGCATTAGTTTTTTTTTTCTATTTTATTTATTCAACAACAATGTTCGAACACTTAATCTCAATTAACACTTGTTATTAAGTCACAATGACGTCATAAATTGTAAAGGATGCTGGTCTGGAATATTTTGACACTTAAGTATGACTGCTGGAACACAACAACGTTCTTATGGCGGCTGGTTGAGAATCAAACTGGTAGTTAACCAAACGGTTTCGGAAAAACACTTTCACCATAAAAACTATTTTATTCATGCGGCCCTTGAAGCGAACCCGCTGCGTTACAAGGTAACTGCATCACAGAGCCAGCTAAATGAGGAATTTTATGTTACATTAAAAAATAATAAAAACTCATTACGTAAAAAGGGTTAACAAGTGTTAGTATTTAAATTTCTTTGCAAAATATACTTGATACTATAGTGGAATATGGCAAACAGTATAAATATCGTAATCGGAACAAGATTATTATAGATAGGCCTGTATCACTTACCATCAGGTGAAGGATCTGGTAGCATGTATTAGAAATTAGTTTGAAACTATTACAAAATGTTCTATATTTTATCAGAAAGTCTCTATACGTTGGTACAATTGAAATAATAACTTTCGAGTTTAAAAAAGTGTTTTTCGTGGTATACGTGATATTCATTGCAACGGCGCCAGACTTTTATAATCCATTTTTCTCAGGTGGCTAAGTTCCATCGATCCGCTGCGGTCGCAGACGCGCCACTTAATGAAATAGAAATTGGCGACCTCCCGAAGACAGACTCCTAACCCGCACCCGTCCCACTCCCTCGACGCGGAATCCTTCGATCAAGTGTCGCTAGAGTGAGACAAAATATATTTATACAAAGTCAAAGACGGCCAGCGAGTGGGATAGCTGTATTCATTATGAATATAATGCGGTCGCGGTAGTGTCCGTGCGTACGCATGGAGGAGCTTGCGTGTGTGCGTGTGCTTTCTCAACAACGTTTCGAATCAATATTTCATCTTTGTTGATGAACGCCGCCGTCCATGTTTGAGGCTGACACAGCAGCGTGGTAACTTTAAAAATTGAAAAAAAAAAAATAGTTTTACCATTGTAATTGGAAGTAATTAACATCAACGCTTTAGACATTCGAAACGACTTCATCTGTAACGTAATTACGAATGATACATGTATGTACTGCGGTTATAAATCATAAAAACGTGAGAGCGGCAACTTCAATCGATAATGAGATGTGGACGTCTCGACTTGTGGTTGGTTTGCGGTTAAATGGGCGTGGCTTGCGGTTATATTTACGATCACCGATTGGTCGTTCACCTCACGTTTGCGGTTAGGCCTGCGGTTTCTAAGATTTTCACCCTCGGAAAAATAGATAAAGGAAAATATATGGCATCGGTCGCGATTGGTCGGCGTTAAATTTGCGGTTAACCGCGAAACGCTATTCGTTAAGATGATAATAGGTTGTGAACGCAATTGGAAGGATTAGTCGACCGCTCGTCGAAGCGCGGTGAACGCGTCTGTATCTGCGGTTACTAAAGTCGGTTACATAGTGTAACTGTATAGCTAGTCATTTCTTAAATATACAGTACTATAAAAGTCTGCTAAAGCAAAAGTAGGAAAGTTCACCCTATTTACAAAATAAATTGCAAATATTTCGACGTAAATACTGTACTATTAGTATAGGGTGCATAGGTACATTTTTTTGTTTGTACATATTTTTAATATCTTAATTTAATCAAAAATATTAAACGCGCCCTCTGTTGGAAACATGACGTACCGAGAAGTCACCATTTTTAACAAAATGCCTTCAAGTGCAAACCTTTCCGCTTTCTTCGCCTTCTTAAGAAAGCGGACGCTTAAGAAAGTTCGCTTACATACTCTTGTTTACGCACACATAGAACTGAACGGCTAGGGGGGTCTGACGTAATACGAAATATCAAAAAGGTCTCAGGTACAACCATTACTTTGCGCTCTTGTAAACCGTGTTCCTTAGAGTTCTTGCTTCGAAAATGTGAAAATGTTTACACACTTACGTTCTTTCACTTCTGGCGCTTTTCTTCGTCCCAATGTAATAAGAACATCAATAGCTATTCGATTTCACTTCTAAAATTTTCTTAAAACCCTTGCAATAAAGTTTAATTTCATTTACACATGCGCAACTGTTGCTGTAAAAGCAAAATTTTAATTTTTCGCACACATCGTTTTTCGATGTGTGCATGGCATCACAAATTTATATTTATATATAAGAGTGGCGCTAGTGTGGTCGTAGTGTTGTGGGAAGTGTATAGATGGCGCAGCGCGATTTTGTGGCCAATCGTTAAGTACGTTAGAGAAGCCAGTATAAGATCTTATTGTACTGATGTTCTAAATGTGCAATCTCGTTGCTTTATTATTTATTCTTTCACATAAATAATAATAAGTAAGTCTATCGAAAAATTTAATAACATTATTAAATTTATTTGAAAAATTGGAAAAGTTTTTAAATTTTGTATAGATTAACTTTTATCGTAGTCCATTCTGATGATAAATTGTGATGTTGTGTTTGGTAGCAAAAGGATAGATATAAGTTTAGTGTATAAGAAAAGAAAAACAAAACTTGACCCGATAAATATTACACGTATCTATATTAGGGAAATACGATGGGTGGACTTATCGCTAAAAGCGATCTCTTCCACGCAACTGTTGAATGGACAGAAATTGTTAAAAAACTTAGTATATTAGAATATTCACGTTATAATGCTTTATAGATCATTAAACCATTTGTTGAGATATAACCACCTTTTTTACGCAAATGTTGCCAAATTATTTTTAGTTTAAGTGCTTAATCTTCCTATCATTGTTCATGACACTAAGCTTAAGTAAATTGGCATACATCCGGTTCCTTTACCTCAAGGTACCCTCCTAAATTTTGATACCTTTTATCTTCGTTGTTGATTCGAATAACAAATACTAAGATTCAAACTCTGTACGATCGTAACACTTAATTTTTTGCAATTTCTGCATCAGAGTTAGTTGGTTGAACATTAAGTGAGGTAATGGCTTGCGATTAGAAACTCACTGCTCTCTCGTTATTGTAATAGTTCCAGCTAAGTAAGTGAGTCTATTAAGTTTGTGTATAAGTTTTAATGGATTCTGTGGTCAAATTAAACTTTAAAATTACACGTATAAGATTTCTGCTAGCAAATTTCATACTCAAAAATTTAGAAGTTTTCAAATAAAATATTTTCTTTTTTACTTATATTAACTGTGTACGATAGAAAAATTATTTTCAAACTCAAGGATGCAGCCATTACTAGTTTCAGGCAATGTGTTTTCTATTATTTTGTAGTATCGGAGAGATATTCGTAAGATACGTATTGACTATGGGCTACGACTTGATTTCGATTCTATAGGGAAAACAGGCCTCATTCTCAATTAGCACCAGCATATTAAGTGAAAATAAATTATGGTAAGCGTATACGCCCAGAATACTTATCTCTCTCAAGTACGACTGCTAGAAAACAGCATTGCTGTTATGGCGACAGATTGACATTGAGGGTGGTAGCTAGCTAGGCTGGTTCGAAAAATACTACCAACATCCATACTCCCCTACACCTGTAACTAGGGATTCGCACTCGGAACTTGCGCTGTATAAAGGAAACAGTAAATCGCTGTTCCACAGAGGCAGTCAATGTTTTCTGAAAGACAGGGTTAATCTGTGGATTTTACTTAAAAAAACACAATGAGCGGTCGCTTACAATGCATTAAGAGGCGTCTCTGGATATTCTACGTAAGGTATCCGTGTGACTCTCTCTATAGTACGTTTAAGCATGTCCCAGCGAGTTTAAAGTAACAATATTGTGCGTATGCACTTACCTTATCCCTTGACCACATAGAATGTGAATCAGTTGTCGCCAGCGGTATTTCCGGCCCGATATGATTTAGGAACCTTCAAGAATAGAGTCTACTTCTTTAAGGTCGACAACGTAGCTGCATCTCCGTGAATGTTGCAGCTGTCTATGGGTGACGGTGACCACTTCCCATCAGATGAACCGCTCGCTCATTGCTTCTTCTACTCATAAAAAAATACACAATTTTTTTTGCGTCGTGAAGTGCCTAGATAGTCCGATGCTCTAATTATAGTATCATATGTATAATATTAAAGCTGCAATAAACTATAGTAGCGAATTGAAGTGAGGCGGGTAGGACGGCTGGGGATATAGTAGCTTTCAGGAGTATTTATTTCTAGTTGGCAGCATTAATACGTTGTCCGTGTATAAATGCCGTGAGATAATAATTTTATAATTATAATGGCCTTCGCAGTAATAAGGGCATATGATATTTATGTGCATAGTTTTTCTTTGGTTTTTATGTAATACTTTTATATAGCACTAATATATAATATTCTTTAATGTTTGAGTTTATGAATGCAACTTTTACAAATTTTTGTACGTTGTAATATTTTAAATTTGTGATATTAATTTAGAGTTAAGTACCAATTTAAGCTGTGAATATAGAGATTTAATTTTACTGAAACTACATACTCAATACACTTGAAAGAAGTTTCTGTAACGTTTTCATTATTTTTTAATATATAAATACTATTATTTTCTAAAAAATTAACAAGCGAAAAATGTTACACATGTCAAAATATAATTACCTTTCTTATGCTATACCGTCTAGCGTCATCGCGATAACGCTTATTTCTGTCACAGGTTGTAGTGTGGAAACATTCTCGTGTTTGACTTCGACTTTGAGAGGTGATAAAATCGTTTAGCGATGGTAATGCTATGTGAAAAAACTAGCGTCTATTAAAGAAAAACGCGACCTTTTCCATCAATTTAAAGTCTTACTTGTTTTGACGCATTAAACTATTTGGCTGACTCTGTGTCGCAGTGGTTTACTGCTTCCCGGGCCTCCTGTCATGAGTAGTGAAGTGTGAATTTTAGTATAGTTTTTCGAATCCGTATAGCTAGCTACCACCATTAATGCCGATCTGTCGCCATAACAGCACTGCTATGTTCCGGTAGTTATGCATGTGAGCTAGAATATTCTAAGCTAACACACTTTTAAAACTATGGCCTCATTATCACTTAACATTAAGTAAAATCACAGTCATTTGATAGAGATTAACAATAACGAAACTATTATTGCCTGTATAAGTGACAACATTTAAGATTTTATAATTACAACGTGTGTTGCAAGTTTAGTAGTTACCTACGAAGCTCATTAGCGATGTTGCCATGCGTGAAATTAAAGCTGTTTAATAAGTAAAATATAAACGTATAAAGCGAGCATCAGGAAGATTCGGGCGATTGCATTAAACACTGTATTTGTGCGACGGACGGTAAACCCCAGCGCCAGTTTAAATCTAGCTTAGTTTGTTAATTAAGGCAAGACACAGTCGGAGCACTAACTGGAAACTTTTTCTAGTCTATCATGATGTTAATATAGCTCGTTAGTATTTTTTTGGCGATCAAGTTTTATGTGTGTCTTCAGAGTATTATTTTTTTTTTGGTTACAGTCGATTGTACAACCTCAATACAATAGTAAGTGAAAAGGTTTCATAAACTATTAACTTTACCTATATAATTTGATCTTGTACAATTTTAAAGTACAAATTAAGTTTTGACTAAATTTAGTATTCATTTTTAGAGATTTAAGGTTATGTTAAAGTTATTTTACAAATTTGCTTGTACAAAAGCTACAAGGCCAACAGTACGTTTTTCTTATACAGTGTTACCATTACTTTCAGTGACGGAAGTTAGAATGTTTATACAAAATTTAATTACGCTTTGAGATCTAAGATGGTACATTTTATTTATCAGCAATGTGCTAACACTCGACCCCAATTTCATATGATTTTAAGGAATAGTAATGCCGTAGATGGTTAAACGTGATTATGCTGGATTTCATGACTGTAGGAATAGAGCAACGCTGTTATAATGGCAGATTGACACTGAGCGGGGGAGCTAGCTAGGTTGTGAAAAAATCTTTCCACCATAGTAATAAAGGTAAAGCTAAAGGTGACCCTGATATCTATACTGGGACTTTTGTGTTAGAAAGCAAGAAAAACTACTTGGATAACCACTGAGTCACGCAGGTGGTTATCCAAGTAGTTTTGTTAGCTCACCGCCATTCGAATCACAACTTCCTATTATTTGCATTCAACTTCTTAACAACAGCAATAGATGCTATGATTAAACTGTCTGAAAACACCTACCACTATTATAATAGTGCCCTTACTAACTTTTACTAGAAGTAAAAAAAAAAAATTAAATGTGACTAAGGCCGCACACACTTACGGAAATATAAAAAAAAAACATTTATTTTTACAGAATACAAATGCAATAGATTAATGAAAAAAATTCGTAGCAAAAAATATAAGAAATGAATAAGATTACCCAAGAGGCCGTGTAGTGTTGATAATGGAAGGAGGGCGGGCAAGGGTTGAAATCAAGGCGGGGGCGGTAATCAGGCGGTGACCGCGTAATGGCCCCGCCGAGACACGCCGCCGACGACTTGAGACATTACCGCCCAGGGTTGTCACCGACAGTGGCGCGCCTATAAGGGCAACCCCGAGTACCCAAATACTACATAATAAAACTTTACCACAACACGTGATTTTTTTATCTGTATAATTGTGTTAAGACTTTGCATCAATCGTCATTTATTAATCTTAGTTTACATTTTTGTTTTAATGCGATATGCCAGAGTTTTCGGCTTGTATAGCAGAATGTAGAGTAGGACGTCCCCAAACGGTGGAGCTATAACCTACGCAGGGTAGCTGCCTGAAACTGGAAGAGGATGGCCGAAGATTGTACTCTAGGGCGTGCACTTGGAGAGGCCTATGTTGAGCAGTGATCTGATAATAACAGGCTAATTATGATGATGATAATGGCAGTACCCTCACTGGTAATCTTGACAACTTATCAACACCTAAAATTGCAGATATGTCGGAGCGAAACACGTCACGCGCTATGCACGTGAAAAATGATGTTACCGTTCGATTGTATAAGTCAAGCGGGAGGGAGGGAAGAAAAACGTTTATTACTTTTACACGTATAACATCTGAATCATAATTGGTTACTTTTTAATTATTTTAATTGTAAAACAAGGACACGTTCGATACTTGTACTATTTTTATACAAAATAATAAATTTTATCTCTTTAATAAAAAAAAATGGTTACTGTCTAAAATAAAGGCGGGTAGTATTTCATAATTCGATGCCTAAACATCGTCAATTTCACTATTCTTTTTGAGGATTAAAAATGTTCATTTTCACTAATAAACATAGTTTTACACATTTACATTTAAAAACAGAGCCTCAGTTATAGATAAACCTTTTCAATATTGGAGAATGGCAAATCCACAAACACTTTTTTGGCAGCCCTGCTTCACCAAGCTGTAATTCTTGGGGCTCGAGACAATGCTGATGTTTATTCTTTATCGCAGTCGTGGGAAATTTACGCCCGGGGGCCGGTGATAATTAAAATATTCCCATCCGGAGTGCGGCGCGCTCTCGTCACTACGTTTTGTTTAATTGAAAATTGCACCAATCATTGCAGTTTTAGCGCGAACGAAATATTCAAGTTGTTGCCTTTTACCTCATTGTAAATAATAAATAAATATTCGCAACATTTCTCACTCACAGTACTCTGTACCCAAGATAGGTAGCCAAGTACCTGTAGTATAAGTTATCAGAGACCGATACAGACATAAATATTTTTTTAAATAAATACTTAAAATAATATAGATAGATAACCAGACACAAAAAATCAAATGTATGTTAGTTCTGAGCGGGAATCGAACCTGCGACTCCTGGTGTAAGAGGCAGAGGTTACTACCATTACATCAACGGGCCAGTCGTTGTCCTTGGGTTACTTATTAAAA
Source organism: Pharmacophagus antenor (assembly GCA_018245475.1). Classification (NCBI taxonomy): domain Eukaryota; kingdom Metazoa; phylum Arthropoda; class Insecta; order Lepidoptera; family Papilionidae; genus Pharmacophagus; species Pharmacophagus antenor. Next base: position 5,535 of record DWQX01002519.1, on the reverse strand, counting down.
AGTTGAAACGAATAGTGCCAGAGCTTACTTTATCATTAAGAAGTTGTTTGTGAATTAAGAAAAATAATTTTGTTCATCCATTACATAAGTTAAGAAATTATTTATGAATTAAATGCGATTGTATTTGCTCCACTTGTTTATTTAAAGCCCAAGCATCCTTTTGTATTATTTTTCCTAGGAAAAAAAATTATTTCCCCAATTGGTATTGCTTTATGTCCAAAATTTGATATAAAAATATTTCAAATTGACTGCCTCCGTGGCGCAGTGGTATACCCGCTTGCCTTGTAACTCGAAGGCCCTGGGTTCGATTTTCGGGCCACAGGAGCCGGATGGTCGTAAAGTTTTCCAAACCCGCCTTACTACATATATTGTCACCCACAATTTTAATCTATCGCCGTAATAGCATTGCTGGGTTCTGGCAGTCGTACATTTGTGGCTCAAAAATATTCTGTGTAAACACGTTTCACCATAAACGGCCTCATTGTCACATAACAGGTGACATCGAGGTCATGTGTTAGCTCATAACCGAAAACAAAAATAAAAAAGGAATTTAAATTATTTACCTTTCCTGAAAAAAATAATTAAAGAGTTGAGAATGAGTGAGTTATTTACACGCTTTATTTATTGTTCCTGTTTAACTCTACGAACGCCTAATTATTTTAATTAAGTTCATTTCTTCCCCTCAAAAGCGTGTACACTTAGATGACAGAGTGTAGTCACTGTAGACAAACGATGCGAACACAGTTATTGCAATAATTGGCGTTTTCGCATAAACAAAAGCACAAAGACGTCCGTAATTAAGGGAGGGACGTATGAAAGGTCCGTAATTACTCGTCTTGTACGGTGTTCTGTCTGTACAATGCGAGGGAAACGGTGGGGACTTAACTACATTGACATTAAAATATTCGTATGTTCACATGGTAGCTGCCTAACAACTGTAGTAAAACATTTTATACTAACCACCTCGACATGAACAAAACTTCTTTATGCTGCAAGTAACGGCTGAATGATTGCCTAACACCCAAACTCAGTGAAGTTATCATTCAAATAAGAAAATAAACTATATCAAAATTCATAATCAGAATCAAAATAGATATCTAAAAAAATTAAAAAAGCTTCGACAGTCATTTTCTATAATATCGATCGATATGTTAGCCTTACTTAATATTGTTTGACATATCTTTTTTACTTCATGAGACAAACAAGACGACCTTGCTATCCACAACAAAACATTTTTTTGTCAACTCGGAGCACAAACTCAAAATTTCTTATTCGTCATATAATTATTTACTATACTTCACAATCCGCCCTCTACTGAAAACTGTAAGGAACCCGGTGAGTTGTTTTTATTGTTTTAAAATGGTTTTAAAACTCTTGCCGATTTCTAACAGCAAGTTAATGTTTATAAATGCTATTTATATTTAATGTTAACTATTTATTCTTTAGCACTATCTGGATATAGTAATAATTCATGTTTTGTTTTGTGGGGCTTATCGGCGTTTCTATCTAATATCACCTACGGTAACTAATCGTAAAAGTTGTATACGTCGTGCTGCACATATTCGAGGCACCGTCGGCGACACGGCACAAATGAAGCTTCACAATTAAGGCGGGCACACACCGGTAGGCACGGCGCATTTGCCGGTGTCACGTGCCGACCACCTAGCACTTAATTTCGCAAGGGTGTACGTGGGGGGTGTGCGGTGCGGTTTTAAATTACGCCCGACTGTACCCCCTCCCTTGTACTCTCCTCGCCCCCGACGATTGGAGTTCGACAGGGCCCGTCTATAGTTGCGGATAGTTGCGATGATTCAGTTGGGAAACTACCGGCTTAGGACGGGCTTCGATTTTTGACTGGGTCGGATGCGGCGGCAGTTCACGCACACATTTCTAGACAGGGGATTTTATCTAGTTAGTAAATTTTGTCGCCTCAAAATGTAAAAGAATAATTTGTAACAATAATATATAATTAACAATCGTTGTTTTATTATAACAAAAATGTTTTTTTTTATAACGTTGAGGCAATAATAATAAGAAAATACAGTACGAAAAATGACATTACTATTGTTTTTACGAAATACATGACTTCCATATATAATCTTAACACAATATATCGAACTTAGGAAGAACTGATATTAATCAGGGTATTAACCCAAGTTGCAATCTCTCAAAAAAGTGGAGGAGGGTAGGCAACAGGAATTAAAATGATGACGAAAATCGTTTTAAGTTAGTACCAGTATAAGGCGTACGCAGAATAATAGTTATTTATAAGAATGAAAGGAGCAACTGGTTTTAGCTTTTCATTGGAAATGATCGTTAATTAGTTAACTTTAAATAAATATCCTAAGTATTTAGTATTAGGTTTGATGATCAATGCAGGTGATTCGTCTTAGGTTGTCAAAGTAACACCGGCTTATTAATTTCCCGAGCAGAAGTTTGTAAGTGTTATGGTTGTCCAGTTTAAAGAGCGTTGTAATTAAGTACTGTGTAAAAGATGGAAACCCGCAACGCCGTCGGCAACGCAGTAGGGACTCCCTGATTTGCGGCTGTCTATGAGCGATGATGATCACTTTCCTTCAGGTGAACCGCTGGTTTGTTCGCCTACTCTTACTATAAAAAAAAATAGTATAATATATCGTATAGTATAATAGTATCGATAAACTCTACCGAATTTAATATTGAAATCTAGACCCTGCTATCAAAGGCGTATGCTTTAACAATTATTGCTAATATGCCCACTGTAAAGATTTATTTTACACAATGTTACCAGCAAGACACCGGGAGGTTAACTGATGAATATGTTATTATCATTTTTATGTGTAAAACTGAAAACATAAATTTTTCGTGTTCACCACACTTATCGGTCACAAACATTCTTTTTTTTATTTACCTTAGCATCAAGCGAAATGACAATTTGATATCAATACATCTCCCGATCCCCTCATTGCCTATCGCAAATGACATTTAGACGCGATACACAATGGCCGCCACATAAATCAGGCACGATCCGGCCCTGGCCAAAATGCCCGTGTGTTTAATGCTAAAAATCAATAATTAAACGATATATGTAATTAATACGCCACGTCCGCGGATGGCGCAGCGCACGCTCGCATTATACGCGAGCTAAAATGCACGCCGGGGCTGCATTATGAAAATGACTGGTTGATAAGCCCGTCGTCATTTAGGCTCCTAGGTATTTAATACATAATGATGGCGGGCGACATAGGGGAACGTGCGGTGTGTAATTTTCGATATTTTGTTTATATGCTTATGTACCTGTAGTGTTTTTGTATAGGAAACTATTTTATACGTATATAGTAAGGTGTTTTCTGCTCTTTTATGTTAATCGTATCTTAAATTAATATTGATACAAACATTATTGTAATTTAGGTATCTCTGTGTGATTTTATTAGTAGTGGTAAAACAAAATTGTTATTATGTTATGGTTGAAAGACATGGGTATCTCGCGTCCGCCCTTCTCATGGGAATACATTCGTTCGCAGAATTAGTATTACGAGTAATAAGTCGGTAATTTTTAAAAGTATGTACTATACGCTGTAGGTTTTGTTCAGTAGTGGACAGCAATTGCAAAATACTATAAGAGTCCTATAGTATTACGTATAAATGCAAATACTTGTATCATTTAGTGTGCAAAAAAGTCTGTTCCTTAATAAAATAAATATAAAGACTTAATCTTAACATAAACCACTGAAAATAAGACGATGAAAAGATTAATTTTTATATTAAATGGCACTATAAATGTGTCGCCGCTCATTTAAACAATCCAGACCAAATGTTGTTTTACTCCGCCGATTGGTTGGGGATGACTAATCAAGCTACGCTGAGCTCTATATCAATTCGAAGTAGTACGTTAAACTACAGTCGATTCAGAAAATTGACACGGCATAAGTGAAGCTAGATAAATAAGTTAGTGTTTTATATACCGTTAAATTTTTTTTCAATATACAGATCGTAATCCATATTGGTTATATCAGCATTTTAGCGATGAAAGGTACGACTTGGAAATCTGCAGCGAGATAAAAAGTACTACAGAATTACGTTGCATAATATCTAACAGAACCGAATAATGGTGATATTTTAAGTAGTCAACAGGATTTTAAACTTTCCTTTCTCGTTTGATCTTGTGCTGCTTTCTTTGTATATCACTTGTATTGTATTTAAACATTGTTAATGCTACTTATTTCAAACTCAATTATCAATTCGTATTACGTTTATTATTATAACTAGTGCTTATTGTTTCTCAATTTCATTAAACGATTTTCTGGATAATAAGAGTAATTCTTGTAATATACATTTTGAGCATATCATATATCTGGTAGTGTTTACATATTGCAGCATACACACGCTTGTTATTAAATAACTGTAGATTGTTTAAAATTGATATTCATTTTATCGGTCGGCTGTTTGCAATTAATTACAACAATCAATAATTTCGCGCTCGGCGGAGCGAAAACTACAACACGGACTGTATGGGACCAGATAACGGGAATCATTGGAGCCGCGGTAATAATATCCTATCACGGATTTTGATTCCATACTATGTACAGCATATGGTTAAATACATAATCTCTATTTAAAATGCTATTTTTGGGGTATCCCAGGCAAAATCAAGCGAAGATATCAATAGATATGTTATGTATCAATGACGCCTTAGGCGGTGAAGTTTGCTCGCCCAGAAGACTGGCTCTCATAAGAATTACTGCCGGAACACAGTAATGTTATAATAGCGCCAGACCGACATTGGTACATAACCAGGCGGTTCGCCACAACGCTGCCATCGCCACCACCAGATAACAGTACTAATATTTCCCAGAAATCGAATCCGAGATCTCCGCATTACAAAACAAGCTGAAAGCAATTGCGACACTGAGGTAGTCAAATTTATTAGCGATTTGGTCGCCATTTTCGTGTTATGTTTTTATATATAATAATTTTCAAGGCGGAGAATATTTACAACACAAGTAAGATTATGGACGAAGGTGAAAGACTTATAAAAAGAATCACGAGATGTGTCCCGTTCGGAGAGCAGACTGGGTCTAGCTTTGTTACAATCAAACTTAATAGTAAAGGTAAATAAAATAAGGCCGTTCAATATATCGCTTAGAGTTGTCGTCGTCGGTTTCTTTATTTATATTATCTAGTATTTGAAAGTTATAACACACTGATGATGCTTATAGTTTGATTACCATTATATCTTTATTTATAAAAATAAGCTGCATTATGTTCTTTATTATTTCGTAAAAAAATTTACAAGGGAAGCCATTCTGTCAAATGCTACCACGATATTATGCCCCTCCCCCTTTTTAAGCGATAGTGCAGTGATATTGAAGTAGACCAGCTTTAAATAGATGTACTGAAGACGAAGGTTTCCATCAGAATTTGTGTGCTACTACTCCAATTCCCGCATTTGTGTTACGAACTTATATTTGTGTAACGAAACTAGCTTAGTGTTTGAGATGAAGGTCAAAACATCCCATTGAACTATTTCAAATAATACACTAATAATTATAAATT
>DWQX01002518.1:0-21410 GCA_018245475.1 Pharmacophagus antenor | reverse complement strand
AGGTAAATAAATAATTTGTAGAGCACTAACTTTTGGAGTTTTATTCAATATTGTAATTTTTTCAAGTTGGTCTCAAATTTTTGGCCGGCAGTATATATTATAAATATATAGTACAAACAACAAAGGTTGTGATATTGATCCCAGGGGAATGCCAAAAGTCATGGATCTAGGTCGACTTACATGTTTATCAATTTTTACTACTTGTTTTCTATTTGTTAGGAAAGACCTGAACATTAACATGACTAAGCAGTGCCGCCTATTCCTAATTTTTTAACTTGTGTAATAGTAGCTCATTGTTATTTGTATCGAAGGCTTTCTTAAATCGATTAATACTCCTAAATATTTATGTTTTTGGGCAAAGTTAATTTTTCATTTTATTATAAGAATCAAATAAGAAAGAGGAATAGAAAATCGGATAATATATTAGATTTTTGTTTAGAAACTTATTGTTTTTAGGAATAAAATTTATTGCTTTTAAAGACTTCAAATCGGTTACAAAAATCTTTCGAAATTTTTTTACATGATTGGGACCACTGGTATTGGTTGATAGTTGTTTGGATTTAATTTGCTTCCTGTTATAAAGACGAGACTTACATTCGCTAATTTTAGGCTTTCAGGATAAACACCTACAGCAAAGAATTGGTTGATACTATTTGTTAACTTCCATAAATTTGATTTTTAACGCATTTAACAGCTTTAGTACTTATAACGTCTATGCCCAAGGCTGTCTTACAGTCTAGATTATTATCTTCTCCCCTTCGACCATCGTTACTGGTGATAACTGTATTTCCTAGAATTTTCGACTCGGCACTAGTTGTTGCAATATTGTAGTTATTTGCCATATGATATTAGCTTTGTACTGAGTTTGCTAACTTTTCTGGAATAGTTGAAAAAAAGTCGTTAAAAATAGTCACAGATTTCTTGTTCATCTGTAATAGTCTACGTTTCAGTTTAACTGGGATACGTCAGTCTTTGTATTTATTACGATACAAAGAGGTTATCAAAGCCCACACATTCTAGCATGCTGGTTTTCACAATTTATAAAAACTTTATAGTAGAATTTTGTTTTTGAGTTGTGAATCAGTTGTACCGTGTTTCTTCTTTCATTCAAAAACACATCTTTTATTATTGGATCGTCAGGATTTTTCTTGTGTTTAAGCCACATTGTCTTCTGTTAATTCCATTTGTTATAATTTTATCTATCCAATGTTTTTGTATTAGTTTTGATTTTTTGAATTTGATTATTTTACTTTAGATAAAACTGGATAGTAAAGATTGCTCTAAAATATAGTATTCCTAAACATTATCCGTGTTCCAATCTTTCACAATTTGCCGAAATTTCTCCTAGTTTTAAAATTTTATATTTTAATAAATTTATTGGTATTAATTCGTCTTTCTTGATTTAAAAATATATTTGTTTATGTTTCAAAATACTAGTTTCTATTATGGCCAAATTAAATTTTATTTTGTTTTATATTAGAACCAACGTGATGCTGTCAGTATAGTATTCGAATTTCGACTTTCGCGTGTATTGTAATTTTTTTTCAATTTTGTTAGTTATATCATTATGCTGTTTTCTTCTATAACTTGTTTATAAATACTCACGGAACTTTCTAAGCTCAACAAATCATAATTATGATCGCCAAATGCTCTAGTTCTTTCTCTTTTTTGTTGTTAATCCAAATAGTACTCGAGAAATTTTTTATTGTTTGTATGGCCAGGTTTCTAAATAGCACCTATACCGAAGGAGAATTTGTTTATGTGAATCCAGAACAAATGGTTATCATCAGTCGTTTCCTTTTCGATTAAGTTCTGTTTTAAACTATTGTGAACGAAGATTGAGACACGACTACGTGTTTTCTATAGTTGTAGTAAAGCGTATAATTTTGTAATTGTGTTTTCCTCGCTTCATCATAGTTTTCAGTTCATCTAATTTGCTAGTTTATGTTAATGTGCAAACATTACATTAAAAAATTTTTGGTAATAATTACATTTGAATAGTTACAAGTAACGATAGGAATCCTTCTCAAGATACTACTTTTGCAGTTCTTACTGGCCGGAGTTGTTTGCTATTGTAAATATTATCTTTGAAAAACCTTTAATGTATTTTATGGCTAGATTTGTTTCGCCAGACTTCGTACGATTTGTAAGTTCCTAAGTTTTTAAGTAGTTTCAGGTATGCACATTGCTGACGTGATTGATTGATTGATTGATCAGAAGAATTCTTAACATTTCCTGCTTTAATTTTGTGCTCGTTAAGAAGTATATACCAGGTTACCTGGTACTTACTTGGTTACTCAGAAAGCATTGCGAGAAAAAGTTTGAAAAGACTGGCCAATTATAATTTATTAAAAAAAAAAGGATTACTTATAATTAAAAATAGGTGCTTTCCGAATTCAAAACTTACCTCCACATTTTTTGCGAGCTAATTAAAATTATCGTGTTTCATTGAAAAAAGGATTTCCGTCGAGAACATTTTCGCGCTATGATTTTGTACGATTTAAGTGTCGCCTGAAGCCGGACGAATCGTACGATGGACTTAAAATGGCGTTCATGGATAAAAGCCCTTCTAAGGTAGCCGTGTATCGTTGGTATAATGTATTTAAGCGATGTCAACTAATTTTGGGGGGATAAAGAAAGTGGTCGCCTTTTGACGGCTGTTAGAAGAAAACTTGCTAGAAGTGAAAAATTTGATATAAGACAATAGACGAGTTACATACCAAAAGATTCAGCATATACTGCAGATTCGATCAGGAAGCTTTCGCAAGATTCTACACGTGCACCTTCGGGTGCGGAGGATAGTTTCACGCTGGATGCCGCACAACCTCACCGATATTCAGAAGCAGGCAAGGGTGGAATGGTGCCATGATATGATAGACAAATTTGAAGCAGGCTCGTTTCGGCGTGTTTACGACATTGTTGCAGATGATTAATCCTGGATTTATCAATACGATCCAGAAACGAAGCGCCAGTGGACGATTTAGGTGTTTCAAAACAAACCAACTCTTACCAAAGTGAAGCGACCTAGAAGCGGGGGAAAGATTATTATCGCGAGCTTTTTCAATTTGATTGGCTACTTGGTGTCAATTCCTTTACGAAACCAAAGAAGCATTAACGCCGAATTGTATACTACCAAGTGCTTGGCAGAAGTTTTCTCTGTTGTAAGCAACAAGCGACCAAACACAGGGCTCCGCAGGCTACTGCTCCAACACGACAATACGGCCGCCCACACCGCATTCAAAACGAGGAACTTCCTAGATAGCACACCGGTCAAACTCCTAGGTCACCCTCTTTACAGCCCTGACCTAGCACCGTGTGATTTCTTATTCCCATAAATAAAAAATTCAGCTCAAAGGGATACAATTTTCGTCACCGTATGATGCGCTGTCAGCGTTCGTGAAGACAGTAAACGAGGTGTTTGCGGCGCACTGAAAAAGTGTTTCGAAAACTGGTTCAGATGCATGAAACTTTGTGTAGAGGCTGGTGGAGAGTACTTTGAAAAGATGTAATAAAATATATTTACCTATAGAACATATATTTAATGTCGCAAAAGTTTCTGAGTGCCCCACGTATTAAGCTATTTCTTGCTTCTCAAAACAAACTTTCAGGATACGTTTTTTTTTCTTGGTTGTATTTACCTATGCGAAATTGTTATTGCAGTTCTAGGCAGTCAGCGTATATTGTTTTCATGACATTAGAAAAATAATTTATCATGATTTTTTCTATTTCTGAGATTTGTACAATTTGATTCTGGTAAACCAGATATTAAAATGTTTTCATTTCTTAAACTGGCGCACCTTAATTTCGTGTAGAATTACTTTTTGCGTAAATATTTTTTGTGATGCTGATACCAAGAAGTTAATTTTTAATTGGTGCAAATTGTAATCCAGCGTATGTATTTCCAGTTCGGTAATTTTATGTTATATAATGTTTTTCATCACTCAAACAGTTAATAATTAAAAATGACAGCATTTCACCGATTTTTGTCTGCATAATTGTCGTTTGCTTTCTCATTTCAATAAATTCACTTTTCATCACCGTTAGTTCTTACTTAATGTTTTCATTATCATTTGTTAATTTTCTCTTATTTTGAAATGTTGCTTGTATTTTATCTTCTGTTTAAATGTTATGTTTATTTCATAATAATAGATAGTGACACTACGTACCTAGATGTGAGCGAGGAGCCAAAAAAAACAGTCCGTCCTTTTCATGCGAGGGTGCACTTCACTTGTATTGCACATGTTGAGGTCGTATATGTATATGTGTTGTTATTTAATAACAAAATTTATAAATTATTTTTAAATACTCAAATAATTAGACTAAGAGTATAATAAACATAAAATATTTTATAGACGTCTACTTCACACGCTAGTTTTTGTATTATAACTTTATTATACACAGAGATCAAGTTCTAGCACATTGCAGATGAACAAGTTCTTATAATATAATAATAAATTTAAACTTTAAACACGATGTTTCACCAGAAATTGTGAATAGGAGCAGAATAAATGTTTTCAAGTTTCCACTATAGTGGAGTCCAATTTTATAAGAAATTTTGAGGTTTAAAAAAAACATCTAAATTACAGTTTCGATTAAAGTAAACAGGTTTAAAATCTAATTTTGCTATTCTCCCATTCTTATGGTGGATTTTTGTTAATACGAGAACTTTCAGGTTAAATTTTAACTTTTATACTTTATTAGCCAAAAATAATCTAAATCGGACCACTCAATTAAAGGTGCTTGTACATAAAACAAGGTCAAAAAGGTTTCAACGTTATTGTTTCTGTCTCATTATTGTCATTGCTACAAAACCATGATAACAATAAGGTTCATTAAATAGTTCAAACCATATTGTGCGTGCATGTTAGTCACACACACAGTCACTGTGAGATTTTTCAATCATGGTGTCTGATTATGTTATTAAATATGGACTATACCATTCATACATACGATTTTATAAATAAAGTGTTTTAATGTTTATATAATGTGATGAGCTCTGTATAACTATTTGATAACGACTGGTACATTCTATTATCGCGTCGCTCGTCATCGACGAGGTAGTACATCCTCATACCTTAGAACCGTAGGCGTCGCGTAAGGTCCGGTTCTAAAGAAATTTACACTTAAGAACTATTAGATTATGGAATGAACTTCCTGCCGAGGTTATCCCAAGGAGCTTTTGTATTGTAGGGTTGTTCGAAAAGGGCAACTTTGGGTTTCTCCAGGGTCGTAAAGTGCTTGTGATGTATGTGTATTTGCAAGCGGCCGTTTTTAATCAGTTATGGGCTAGTAATTGATCTCGATTCGTATCTTCACTGACATTAAGGCCTCAGATGTGAAGCGTGTTCGCCCGGAATACTTTTATAAATTTGAGAACATATATGACTACCGAACACAACGATGCAGTTTTGGTGGGAAATTGACATTGAGAGTGGTCGCTAGCCTGGTGGGTTCGATAAACCTTATTTCTATCCAGACTCAATTACCCGTATGGCCTAAGAATCGAACCCGGTAACTCCGCATTAACAATAAAAGCGGTAAATCTCTGTATGCTAAAGAGGGAGCCAAAATAAATAAAAAAAAACCTGCTTCAGGCGGGTCCTATGCTTAGTGATAAATATATTGTTACAAACGTGGGGACCGGGATTTGGAATAAACACCGTAGACTTGTTATAACGTTTTAATAGACAATGAACAGGTCACGAACAATAACTGAAGCCAATTACAAAGGGAATCATAGTCTATTGATTTCAGAAGTTGTAGGGCAAACACTGTGGTCAAATCGCAGAGTCGCCGGATGTAAGTTGGTATCGCTAAAGTCGTAAGGTTACTCGTAGTCGATCACTCTTCGCAATTATAGCACCGATAGCTCGAAATATGTATTTGTCGTCTCACCTCGCCTTTTTTATGTCCCGACACCGCCGTTGCTACTAGGTTTGAAAAAGGTCGAGTTGTTTATACAACTCATTTTGTTTATTATAGGAAGAGAGGACAATCGAACGAGCGGTTCACCTGATGGAAAGTGGTCACCGGAATGGAAAGTTGCCGAAAAGTTAGAAAATGCCTTTTGTTTTTGTCACGTTAACAAGTCCCAGCGTGTATGCCATAATGCGCCTTATGTAGAGTAGAAATATATAATGTTATAATTAAAAGATTCTATCCCGATATTATTTCCAATAGTGAAGTCTCGAACCTTCCGACTTGTCCGCGATAATATTGTTGCCAACTTAGTGGTATTAAAAAACTTACATTATTTTCAGAGTCAAATATTCAGGTTTATACACATATTACCTAGCATTTTTTTTAATTGGAAGGCAAATGTGGAGAAGAATCAGTTGTGCTGAATCAAACCTTCGTCTTGTTTTATCTGTTTTTTGGAGATTATGTGTGATGATATCTTTACCACTGGCTGTATATGTTGGCGTGTTTTATGCACATTTAGCAATGCTCCCAAAAGCCGGTCCACACGACAGTGTAATGACAAGTGCATTTCAAGCATCTCTACAAGGAGGTCTTGCAAGTATAACAAAAGGACAACCTCTGCATGTCTCACATGGGTCCCAAATAACTTTAAGGTAAAGCATACGACAATTGTTCAGAAAGATTTATGAAACTTGCGATTAAATGAAAAATGACTGTTTCCGTGGCGCAGTGATTTACCCGCATGCTTTCTAACGCAGCGGTTCCGGATTACCGGGCCACAGATGTAGCCTGGATGGCGGGAGAATTTTTCAAACCCGCTTGGCTAGCTACTACCTTCAATGTTAATCTGCAGTCATAACAGCATTACTGTATTCCGGCAGCCATACATGCTAGCTTACACTAGATGTATTCTGGGCGAACACGCTTTACCACCTACGGCTTCATTGACACTTAATAGCAGGTGAAATCGAGGCCATATTTACCCATAACTAATATAATATTAATCACTATTCGCGTTCGTGTACAGACACTCCCATGGTCGGACTTGTTGGCTGCATTCGCATGCCCATGTTTACCCCGTTCGATATACGGATGGGCGGGGCTCCTCACATCAACAGCAAGTCACCTGCTACAGTTTCAAAGACGTCAACAATTGGTGGATAGTGAAGCGGCCTGAACAGACGGCACTTGCTGTGACCAATCCACCGAACGTCATCCGTCACGGCGACGTAGTGCAGTTGCTTCATGGAATTACGAGTCGTGCGCTCAACTCCCACGACGTCGCCGCACCCGTTTCCCCGCAATCGCAGGCAAGTATGATGTTTGAACTGTTTTCGTCACAAATTATTTCATTTATTAATTTCAATGCAAAAAAATAAAACAGGAGTGTGCGTAAACTCTATTCTCTTACCACATGACATTTTCTAGCAGCTCTATCCTTCTAGAACATGTAGGTGTTCCTTCTCTAAACGAAGAATTACCTGTGAGCGAAATTTATAACTCCCAACATTTCTACCGTGATTTAAAAGATTTTGAATCATAGTTTCAATTGAATAAGTTGTTCATTAACTACCTATAGTTTTTTTAATAAAACAATGAAATGTATTCATTGCACAGGAGGTATCTTGCTACATCGACTATAACGTGTCAATGTCGGCACAGAACCTCTGGCGAGTGGAGATTGTGAACCGCGATAATGAGGACTCGACTTGGGACGGTATCAGGTCTCTAGTTCGTCTTATACACGTAGATTCTGGTTCAGCTCTACGTTTTAGCGGTAGGCAACTACCTTCTTGGGGTTTTCACCAACACGAAGTTGTCGCTGATAAGGCTGTTACGCATCAAGACACGATATGGAATGTTGAAGAACATCGGTATACAAAAGGTAAATATTATTTTCATGATTCATTGATTAACACAGATTATGACGGAACTACATTTTGGTAAATGAACACCCACTTTAGAACTTAGGCCTCGCACAAGGATCACCGATCGGTCCTACACAACTCATCGATTTCCGGAGACCATCACCATGATTTACTCGCGCTGGCAAAACCCGAGAATGGCTCCTTTTAATGTTATTTGGACGATTATGAGTTTCACGATGTGGCGTACTGTATTCCTAGCTCTAATCTCAGTTTCTTAGATAATCACTGACAACAAACGCGATTAAAATATCTTCGTCTTGCTCTTGAGATAGATACTTTAGTTGGGATCAGAAGAGTAAAGCTTATTATAAGTTAAGTTAATTTTGAACTAAACTTTACGTTTTTGTGTGATTACTTTGACGCTATATTTTTGTTGAGCCTAGCAACGCTTAATGATGATGTAGTTATATTTATATAGACTTCTTATGTTCTCCATTTAACATATTATTATGTAGAAAATACGGCAAAGTAACTTTACCTTTATTACTGCATCTACTAGACATTTTTGCTTAGGATTTGCTATATATTTATAATTATAGGCAACAAGTTTAAATAAACTTCTGTTAACTGCTGCTTTTTTATAGAGTAATTTTGATTATTCAAATAATAGCATCATAGTTTTCACGAATTTTTTTTCTTTATTGAGAATGAATGATCAAATAGACAAAAAAAATTATGAATATGTAATATTCGTATTGCAGCTGAAGACAAACGTGAGCGTGAACGAGAGCTCGTTTCAGCCGAGATGATTCCAACAGCGGTGACGCAACTTTCATTTTGGGCGAAATTCATGGAGTTGCAGTATAAGATGATAGCACACGCACCCGATGCTCCAAGTGGACATATGTTTGCGAGCGAACCAACCGAGTGGCCGTTGCTAGCTCGATCCATCGCTTACTGGCTGTCACCTCATTCCAATGTGAGAAGATATAAAGAATTTAAATGTAAAGCTTAAAAAATTATATCTAATCGTTATTTCATTGAGTAAACTTTGAACCCTTTAAGTGAATTTTGTCTTACGCCGTTCGACCTTAACGTTAAAGATGTAACATTTTAGATAACAATGTACGTTAGGAGCTTACTAATGGCCTTTAATAAATATCACCTAAAAATTTAAGATATGTAATAATTAGCTAATGAATATTTTTGTCTTGACTAATATTTAGTTCTTATTAATATTTTAAAACTATATTTGTTTTTTTTTTTGGTTCACAGGCACAAATACATCTGATTGGGAACCTTGTCACGTGGTATGCTGGAACAATTTCGGTTCTTTTTTATAGTGCTTTGTTAGCATTTTATACAATAAGGCAACGGCGGCTGTGTATAGATTTGCCTTTGCGAGCTCAACAAAAGTTTTACGATGCTGGCTGCATTCTTTTCTTTGGATATTGGCTTCATTACTTGCCATATTTTTTTATGGATCGAACGTTATTTTTACATCACTATTTACCAGCTTATATTTTTAAGATTCTTTTATTGGCATTTGTAATTGATCATATATATTATATATTGCAACTAAGAGAAAAAACTAGTACTTTAACAAATGTGTTTATAATTGGCGTAGTTGTATGGTTGGCATACGTACTGCTTACTTTTATTAAATTTAGTGTTCTCACTTATGGCAATTCTGACTTGACTGAAATGGATCTTATTAATCTTAGATGGAAGGATTCATGGGATTTTATTTTGCATAAGCGTGGTTGATTTTCAGTAACACTTTTCATACTATGTACTTCTATACTAATTTTGTAATACTCAGGGTATTTACCAAACTTTAGTCATTTCTCGTATTTTGTATATTATGAAAGGTTAAGTCGAAACTTGAATTGAAAAAGTTAAATTATTTTAAAAAATGTTATACTAAGTTTACACATTAAAAATGCGTCAAGTTTTTAGCTCAACTTTGTGAACCCATTCCGTCCAGTGTTTAAACTTTTATAATAAATTATTAAAAAAAAAACTATATTTTCTTCATTTTACAAAAAGTCGAACAATAGTTAATTTGAGGTATTATTTATTAAAAATCAATACAAGTAAATCATTAGCGGCGACTGTGCGTTGCTTCTACTTCCATAGGCTGGATAGGATGAACAGAAACAGACTCAACTTCCAAAGGAAATACACGTTGCTTAAGAACTGCAGTAGTTCCTGAAGGATATCTGTATGATCCTTGTTTTTTGCCCTGTTAAAATAAATTAGTTGATAAAAACTTTAGTCATATAAAACCTAAAAACTGGGATAAGGCAATCTGTTAACTTGACACAACAAAACGACGAGACGAGCAGATAATGACCTGATGGTAATACACATGCCCTGAGATCATAAGTTTTTCTCAATAATTTTATTAGCTTTAAAGCTCTACATACTCTGGAACACAGTAAAGTTTGCACTGTCACTTGGCAGTAAAGATAAATGCTATCATGGTACCTATATAAGCAGTCCTCATTAACCTATTGACTGCTAGGACAATTTGGAGAGCCTAGCTTTGGGTGCCAAGGTGATTTTCTTAGGAAAACAAGACATTTTATGTTTAAATATAACAATACTCATTTACTGATATACTTTTATTATAATGGAATAAAAGTCAGTACGAGATATCTGGTAGCTAACAAAGTGGAAAACTATTTCTGTGTTGGGTGCCACTTACGAGATATCTCCCCGATCTCTTTTCTTCAAGAGTTTGTTTTTTTTTTTTAATTAGACTACTATACTGTCACGAACCATAATTTTCAGAAAATAAGACGTAATTTTTTCTTTGAAAAATTGATCGAAATGTTTAGTGCGTATTTTGGTCAGAAGATAACATCAATATATACACCAACATGAACTTTATACAGACAATTATACTAAATCAGTGGGGACTCAACATATGTATGTGACACAATCAGTAAATTAAAAGTTTAATTAATATTATTCTTACACTTATGAATTTTTCAATCACCTTTATAATGACTAATTAGCATTAAAACTTTTTTATAATCAACCTCAAAAGTCATCACTCCCTATGAGATATGTCATAGTTCGCAGTCTATGGGTTAACTGATACCAAGATGTCATGTTTGTAAAACATTATTTTAAAAGTAAACCACTTTTCAAAGCTTTTGCACATCTTCAATGTGATCACAAAAACAGCCAAATTTTTTCAATGTTAGGTTTACAAACAACAACTTTATTCATTATGATAATTATGCATTAAATTGAAATATAAACTAATGTAACTAAATATATCCAATTACTTTGATGTTTGCTTCTTCATATGTCCTTAAATATTGGGCTGGACCAGTGCTGCGAATAACACACAAGTCCACATTGGATCCTGACCCCAAATCGTTAAAGATTCCTGCTGCAATTGCATCTCGCACAAGCTTTTTGCCTTCTTCTTCAGACATATTGGGCTTCCACCCAGATTCAAACACTGCCATTGCTGCTAAAGAACCAGACCCTGTAAAAAATATTGAAACACTAAAAGATATCAGACAAACTGTTAAATTTGCATAAAGCGTATTAAGTACTTTTAATAATTTTTTAAACCAAAGCATTAATTAAAGATTTAAATACACATACAAGATTTATTTACATCATTCAATTTAAGGAAAAAGCAAAGGATGAAATCAAGATTGCAGAAGTTGGCAACAAAATTTATTCAATGTTTGTTTTTGTTATGCCATGAGACAAAATTATAGTTAAAAACTATAACTTTCTAATCATACATGGTTTATAATAAACATATACATAGTAAAATAAAAAAGTAAAGTAGTATTATATAGTAAAAGTATGGGAAAAAGTTCATGTGCTTCATGAATATGAAATATAAGAATAAGAATATGAAATAAATACCATATTCAGTTGCTCAAACAAGTTATTTTTAATGTTATTTAATTTAAACAAAAATTATATTAACAATAGGCTTATGGACATTTGATTTCCTTTTTGAGGTGATAATAACTTGATATATTAATCCCTATATTTCTTTTATAAGAAAAAAATATAAAGCAGTTTCCATATAGGATAAAAAACAGTTCTGACACATGGCAATATAGTGAATTTTTTAATGAAAGTTTTTGTGTCAAAATGACGCATTTCGTAAACCTAGTGCTAATAATGTAAAACTTTAAGATTTTGTCTATAAGAAGATCCATTTTCAATAGTAGTAGGGATTTTCTATCTGCCACCATATAGCACTGTTGTGTTTTGGCAGTTATACATGTGAGAGCCGGTAGTATTCTGGGTGAACATTCTTTATCATCTATGGTCTCATTGTCACTTAACATTAGATGAAATTAAGGGAAAAATGTTAGCCTATATTCAAAAAAAAATATATATATACATATTATATTAGTATTGGTAATTATTGTTATGCTAATTTTCACCCATCTCTGGTACTGTAACATCTGTAAGTCAATTTTAATTAATTAAAAGGGGTAGGTTCTCAATTCTATGTAAAATTATGTCATTTTTATCTGGAACCATGAAAACTTTTAGCCCTACAAAAGAGAAAACATGTCTGTCATGAAAATATTTTTTATAAGTTTTTATCAATTGACAGTATGTATAAAATTAATATTGTCAAAAAATTACCCATAGTAGCATAAGGTAGCTTATCCACAGATCCATGTGGGTAGATGCAGTAAATGTGAGGCCCAGTGCGGTCAACGCCCCCAAGCACTAAAGCAGCACCAATGTAACCTTGATAGCGGAATAACATGCGTTTTAAAAGAGTTGAGGCTGTTTCAACAGGTACGGTGCGGCCTGTATGAAGTCTTTGTAATTCAAGTTGGGATGCAACAGTCTGTGTAGTCATCTCTGTATCAGCAGCTGTACCCGCTCCACAACAATACATATTAGCCGCCAAGTAATGAATCTTTTGACAATTTTTATCTGAAACTACAGTATTTTCTGTAGCTCTTGTATCAGCTCCTAGAATAACCCCGTCTGCATAAATGATGCCCACAATAGTTGTACCAGTTTTTGTTGCATTTGGAGCGGGAAACCCTTTTTGTGCCAGGAAAGAATTACTAAAACAAATAGACAAGTAAATGATGAGAAATCGTTAATAATATTAAAATAAATGATATGAAAACTTACCGTTGACAATTCTCAAAAGAAAATCCAGGCGCTGGAACTTCTGGTACTAAAACTGAAGCCATGGCTATTTGGATTATTTAAAAAAATATATTTACTGAATTCCAATAATTTGCTAGTTTTCCGGTTTAATTAACTAAGGACGTAGGCCACAGAGAATATAGCATGAGCCAGCAAATGTACCTGACATTAACAAAATGACAATTTTATTTATGACAGCAATTCCCTAAGTGCTTCTCTTTGCATTTTTTTTTATAATTATATTTACTTTTTGCGAATTTAAACGACGTCATAATTAATAGTTATTTTGAAATTAATACTAATAACAATTAGAAAGTAATTAGCTAACAAGTATGAGAAAAATCTTATAGCTAAAGATTAGACCTTCATACATACTATGCCAGCAAAAAATGTAGTTTTTGATAAAGTAGTAAAATGATTAAAAATTATAAATATGAAAAAAAACAACAAATGTTCTATATAAACTAAAAAGACAGTCCATGATAAATATCTTTACATATATAAATGTGATTTTTGAGAATAAAATATATAGGAAAACAAATAATTTACAATTAAATATAATCTAATTTTATTGGTTTTACTTATATTGAGTATTAGAAATGGCAGCATTATTTAAGTACGAGGCTACATTTGATTGGTCATTTTAATTGTTGTAGAAACGGCTCTTAATACGTGTCGCGTTATTCTCAATTTTATTGTACTAGTAAGAGATATTACCTTTTTCCTTTAAGTACTCCTATTAACCAATGAAAACTAAACGAATTGCTATTTTACTTCTGTCAAGTAGTACATGTCAAAACTAAAAATGTGTGTTAACGTTCGCTCAAGTTAAAAAAAAATATCCTACTAGTTCCTAGTGTAGGACAGTTAAAATGATAGTTAATAATGCATATGTGTTTTTAGTTTATTTTATATCATCATTTCTGTTAACATTCGCTGGACGTGATTTTTATCAAATACTCGGTGTTTCTCGTTCAGCAAGCACTAATGAAATAAAAAAAGCTTACAGAAAACAAGCAAAAGCTTTACATCCTGATAAAAATCAGGATGATCCAGATGCATCACAAAAATTTCAAGATCTTGGTGCGGCCTACGAGGCACTCTCGGACCCCGAAAAACGTGAACTATATGATAGATGCGGAGAAGAATGTCTTAAAAAGGATGGTATGATGAATAACAACGATCCATTCGCAAGCTTTTTCGGGGACTTTGGTTTTCATTTTGGAGGTGAGCCTCAACAACACGAAACGCCTCGTGGAGCAGACATTGTCTTAGAGCTGACTGTCTCAATAGAAGAACTTTATAATGGGAATTTTATTGAAGTAAGTGACAGACATTCCTTTATTTATTTTTTTAATTTTTGACTAATCACTCAGATCAGACCAATGCTTATGTATAGAATTACGAAAATATATATATACGGTATTTTTCCTATAGTGCATGTTAACATGTACTTTCTTTCCACCTAATGATAAATATAATTAAAATGAAAAATGATATTTATCATTAAATAAATTATATTTACAGATTACTAGAAATAAGCCTGTAATTAAACCAGCATCTGGAACACGGAAATGCAATTGTAGACAAGAAATGGTAACTAGAAATTTAGGCCCAGGAAGATTCCAAATGATGCAGCAAACAGTTTGTGACGAGTGCCCAAATGTAAAGCTGATTAATGAAGAAAGAGTTTTAGAAATTGAGGTATTTAAATATAACCTTTTTGTATATTTAAACAACGATGTATTCTAAAAAAGATAAGATAGGCAAAATTAATTAACTGTAATGTACCAATATCAATACTATATTATTAATAACGAATAAAATGACACCTGATCCATCTAGGTGAAGATAAATGAAGTTGAAAATTCTTTTTTACCTAATCTAATTTTATGTTGTTAATTTTAAAATTGTTTAATAGTGAAAAATTAATGATAATCTATAAACAGTAGTAATAACTGAGTAGTCTGATCTAGGAATAGATTTAATTCTTTAACTTAATGGTTTTAGCATTAGAAAGATACCTGTTTTTAGGTAGAAATGGGTGCTCCTGATAATCATAAAACAAGATTAAGAGGAGAAGGTGAGCCACATATGGATGGAGATCCTGGTGATTTAATTATAGTTTTCAAAACAGAGAGACATCATCAGTTTAGTAGACGAGGGGATGATCTTTACACCAATGTTACTATAACATTGCAGGTAAATAATATTTATTGACTGACCTAATATTATTATGTATATGCTAAATATAGAAAGATGAAGAAACCTTCATAAACTTTGTTATTTATGATATTTCACATGCACATTTTTCCACTGAAAGTTATTTACTCCAGGTTAATGATTTCCATCAAAGCCAGTATTTTATTAGTGTTATATCTCTTTTTGGAGACCATTTAGGCAAGCAGAAATATGTTTCACAATGGATCAATGCTGGAATGGTAAAATGACATTAAAATATCTCAATGCAGTCAGTTCTGTTATTATACATCATTATATAACATGTCCAATTGTTGTGGGTGAGCAAACAACTTACCACCCAGTTAAAATTTTGCTTGTTTCATGGCATTATTATTATATGAATAGAAAAACATACTACAATTATGGACTTTTTCAAGTAACTACAAATTTCTTATCACAATTTTAAATTAAAATTGTTTAAGTTTTAACTTATACCTCTGAGAAGGTAATTCTATGCCACATACAACCAAAGTGATGTAAATTCAATTAAGTGTATATTTGATTTGTTTATTTGTCAATTACAGGATGCTTTAACTGGTTTTACGTTAGAAATTGTTCACCTTGATGGGCACAAAGTGACTGTTTCACATGATAAGGTAACATGGGCTGGAGCTCGCGTCCGAAAGAAGGGAGAAGGCATGCCCAACTTTGAAAATAATAACTTACATGGTAATTTGTATGTTACATTTGATATTGAATTCCCCAAACAAGACTTCTCGGATGAGGATAAGGAAGGTGAGTTTGTTGCACATTAGTACATTAATTGAATTAAATTTATTGTTTTATTTAATATTAAAAAGTAGTCATCAATCACTGTGGCCAAAAATCCTTATTCATCAAATTTTAAAATTTAAATATCTCTTTATATTTGAGTATATAAATTAAATTTTGACAATTTGTTTTACTGTATTTGTAACATAACATACACAAATTGCATTTTTCTACACCTCTTATTTGAAATTCCTACTCTGCTCAATTTCACAATACATCATGTGCTCTCTTATTATACATTACATCTCTCTACAAACTTTAAATGATTTTTTATGTATTATGTGAATTATTTTTTTATATAATACATACATTATTTGGATATTTCATGTATTTTTTCTTTTTTTCAGCATTGCGAAAATTACTTAAGCAATCACCAAATAATAAACTTTATAATGGACTTTAGTGATATTTTATTTTATTTAAGTAGTAAATTTTATGTGATGATTTTTGATGTATGAACAAAGTAACACCTGTGCGAAGTCAGTTACTCAGCTGCTTGTGAGGTTTGTCAGTTTTGCAAAATAAATCATTGTAATGTAATCATGTGTTTTATTTTTGCACTCCAGATAAACTACACTGATTTTGAAAATCTTACTTATTTACTAATACAGCAAATAAACTGCTTAATGTAATCTTCATAAGAATTTTGGTCAATAGGATACAATAAGGGGTATTTTTAGTAATTAAATATTTAATTATTATTTTGATTCATGTTAATATAAGTTAAGATGTATACAATATACTTTTTTCTGTTCTGTAACCAACGGGAGACAACAGAACCCTATTACTGAGACTGTGCTGTCTCTCAGCGGTCTGGTGTTTCATGAACCGTAATAAGTAGAAAGGAGAAACTGTCACTGATTGTGTATATATATTACCATTACAGCAACAAATACATAAAAATACAATAATAATACAAAAAATATTAAAAGAAAATGTATTCTTTACTTAAATCCACTCCATCTATTGAGTGTCAAAGGTGTTTTTTTTAGATTTAGTAATATGTGAGGGGCTATTATGAGATAATAGCTTTTACAAAATTTGCCTGTCTTTTCTATAAACTTTGTACTGTATGGAACTCTGCATTGCGAGTCCGATTCACAGTTGGTGATTTATTTCTAAAATATTATTGGACAGTTTTTGGATGATTTTGTATATAAAAATATATCCTTTTATTTTTTCAACAAAAACTATCAATATGGTTTACAAATATCATGTCACTTAATTGATTTAAGCTAAGATGTGAATAAGTGTACTGCGGCAAAATAAACAACTTTCATTAAAATGGCACTTTATTTCAACTTCTAAATATATTTAAAAGTAAATTTAACTATCAACATTAAAATAAATATATAAAAATAATATAAGCTATTCATTCCATTTAAAAACATTGATCACTATATATTATATAGTTTAATAAGAAATGGTATTCTTAGATTTTACTTAGTAGCAGTTTTAACTTACATCACTACATTGAGGCAGGTGAGCTGACTAACAGAACACTTTTATTGTGAATTTAATGGGATGTTTGTATGTAGATGCGTGCTGATTACATTTTCTGTACGGAACATAAGTAGACAACAAACAAACATACTTATTACTACGACATCGCAAATGTAGCTACACTCGGTCTCATTTGAATAGAGAGAAAAACTCTATCAACGCCCGAGCTCTCAAATTAATAATGTAGATTATATAAAAATATGGGATCCTTAATAGGGGGAAGTATTAATGACCTTACATATCAACAAAAAATCGTGTTTCAAAGTTTAAAAGTTCCCTAAAAACAATTGTTTGATGATATTTACATGACACATCTTGACAATGGCTACAATCTGATATTATCAAGATATCAATAAGCCCTAATAAATGGGATTTTTCGAAACATGCTTTATATAATTCGATAAATGTTTATGAACGTCTCTTGAAATGATGGTAAATTCAAAAATTTTAAATGTGCTAGAAAATAATAAGGCGGGCTATAGACGCGGTAAGTTAAGAACCTCTGGTAAGGAGAGTAGGATTAGGCAACGAGGCAAGAGTCTCCGGCGGCGGGCTGCAGGTGGGGCGCCGCGGCGGCCTGCAGCACGCTGTTGACGACGGCGCGCGCGAGGTAGCCGAGCGCCACGGCCGGCGGTGCCGCACTCAGCGCGCACCGGTACTCGCACTCTGACAGGCCGCTGTCCTGCAGCGCAGTCAAACTGACTCAATGACTAACATAAGCCTGAGACAATGATACAAACCGTACTGTTACGATTGAATTAGCACTACAGCCTGCTCGTTTCTAACTGTAGCGGTTTTCTATTCCATTGGGCCAAGAGGAACGCGGATACGAGAGTGCGTCTGAGTTTTTTGTGCTGCGTGTTCACGCAATTAAATACATTCTGCGTATATGACAGTCACTGCTTAAATAGTTTCAAAACACACGAACGATAATCTGCGGTATAACTAACAGTCGAAGTCTCGGTAACGGACATTAGTCAGGCAGACTATCATCAATATATTTAATAGTATTGTATTACTACAATTTTATGCCATCCTGCCACTGCTTCATACGTCAGTCGTTGCCTATGCCTGCCATTTTTCAGCCGCCAGGAAATTGCTAACGACAATTCTACATATTTTTATAAAATCAAACTACACTTTTCTGATTTTTAACTGAGGGAACAATATACAAGATTTCTCGTTCACAATTGCCCTTCTTAGCCAAATATTGTAACATCGGATTAGGTTTTAAACTAAATCATTACGTTAAGTATTAAGTCTCTGAGCTAGTGATAGTGTTATAGAAGATTGTGGAATGAGGTGGTATTGTTTTACCTTTGCGTAAGTATAGTGCGCATCGTCCAATAGCTTGTCTAAATCCAAAGCCTGCTGCAGATAGAGCTCTGGATTGCGGCGCAG
The DNA here is from genome assembly GCA_018245475.1 of Pharmacophagus antenor. Taxonomy (NCBI): domain Eukaryota; kingdom Metazoa; phylum Arthropoda; class Insecta; order Lepidoptera; family Papilionidae; genus Pharmacophagus; species Pharmacophagus antenor. The sequence goes on along the minus strand of DWQX01002518.1, from coordinate 2,538 downwards.
TATTGTAGCGAGCACGCAGAGCAGCTCCACGCATAGCTGGCGTCGCGACGCGGACTCGATGCGGACCAACGCTTCCTCCACCAGGAGAGCGAACGACAATTCTGAGCGTGACATGTTCACCAATGTTGGTTGCGCGGGAATTGCATGCCCCTGTAGAAGTCGTATAGTTTTACAAGCTTACATACTATTAGAAAAAACAATGAATCGAAAATAAATCATAATTATCTTATATACTTGGCAATATTTTTATTCCCAATGTGAATAGGTGTTAAAAGAGTGTTTTTTTAACTTTTTTTGAAAAATATATCATTTCCGAGAGTGTTGAAATATAAAAGTATCAAAACCATGTTTCAAAGCTTTTATAGACGACTGTTCAGAATTATAAAACGTTATCAAATTCATACTTTGCCAAGAATAGATTAATTCGACTGTACATTAAAACTTGTTTTTACCTGTACAATTATCCCTTTCGGCGTGCGCAGAAGGATGTCCCAGACTTGTATATAGAAATGTTTGGGCACGCGGCACAGACACCCTTCTAACTGACGACGTTGTAACGGAGTCAGTCTGAATTTGAAATGATACATCGTCATCTACGTTATTTCAAAACAGTATTTTTATCAATCCTTTCGCTACGGTGGCCTTGTCCGTGGATTTGTTTTTAAAAGCAATGAGATAACATTTGATTACAATTTCACACGATATTAATTAAAATCTTTCACTAACTGCTGATTGATTATACATCATTATCATATCGAATATCTGTAGCGCTCGTATAGTTATACATATGTGGCGATTGAAACGAACTAATTTCAATATTCGCCGTTTGTATATTGTGATAAATAAATTTTTTAAATTTCTTCATTTCTATGAAAATATACGTTTTTTTATATGATTGCTTCAGGTTTTTATTACGTAATTGGAGTGATAAATAGACATACAGCTACCATCGTCGGTTATTGATGTAATACAAGACTTGCATCCTGCATTATACAAATAGCACGTTAGAAAAATTATGATTTATTAATATTAGTTCACTTTATTGATTAAATGTCACATGCCCGAAAGCACAGCATATCCCATGCAATGGCGTGCCAAGTGTTATGTGACAGGGCACGTCCAAACATTTAAAATCAACAAAATGTAAAATTATGATTATTTATTATCATATATAATAATGTATAATTTTTTCACTTTTTATTTTTGTCGTGTGATCAAGGTTTTTTTTTGAAAAAAATAAAATTTTTCCTTTTCGTGTCCAATCAATAAATTCTCACATTTTAATCCTTCTCTAACAACACGTTATTACTAAAAAATACATTAATATTATAATAAGTATAACTTTAAAAAACAAAACAGATTTTAAATAATTTTAGCTACAAACACACATTATTAACCTATCAAACAAAACAGAAAACAATGAAAATGCACAGTTTTCGAAGATCCTATATCACAGATAAGTACCCACTTTTCTGTGGAGGGTTAAGGAGAGTAAACGTAACACTGACCCGCGTTCGTCCGCCCAGTCGGAGACAGTTAGGGCGCGTTGCAGCAGACTGCGCAGCCGGTAGGGCGATAGGCTCTCGAGCGTCGCGTCGGCTCGCTTCTCACTCGGAAACAGCTCGAGGTATGTGCGGATAGCCTCCAGCACCCAGCCCACGCGGATCTTCAGGATCCCGCGGAACATGTCGGGATTTGTTCCGATCAGCCGGCCACAGTACAACACTATCTCCTGACAATTGTAATATTACATTGTAGTTATTATGCTTTAATTTAAGATGGAGATTTCTCATATTGCAAAAAAAAAAACAATCAAAATAACTTATATTTTAAAAATATCTAAATGGATAATTGTAACTAAAACTCTTGCAACACATATTTCTTTTCGAAATCGTGCTTTTAATTGAGCCTTGATTAAATTGTGTTTAAGGATTACTTGTCGACCTCCATTTACCTGTTGTAACACAGCCCCAATAACGTCATACGGTTGAATAGTTGAATACATGACCGATTGTATCTCTCCGGGAGTCATAGGTTTGTCAAAAACTGTTTCTTTACGCCCTATCACACCAACCGTGAGCTGAAATAGTACAGAAATATTTAACCCATTGACATTATTATTGCGCATTTTCCTTGCCACTATTACAAGAGCGCGTATATCATTTATGCACTTATCAATAACGTGTAAATTGTACCCGTACTTTTTTTTTTCCCCGTTTCCCTAACATTAATTAATCACGGATCTTTTATACATTTTTTAATCATCTAAGGTCATTCATTATCACACTGTCATTCCATCTTCCACTCCATACTTACTCTTTCATTCTTTCTTACTCTCATTCATTCATCTCACTCTTTTTCATGCCGTTTTTCATTCTTTCTTTCCATTTATTCTATCTCTTACTTCCCTTCATACATTCTTTATTTATTAATTACGTTTTATTTTTGCTGATGACCTTTTTTGCGATATTTATGCAGTATTCCAAAAACCTTCCACTTATTTCCTTCGTTTCTATTATTTTACTTATATTTTCTTCC